>JAVVLW010001986.1:0-94000 GCA_034401795.1 Chaetoderma sp. LZ-2023a
CCGTAGTGGTCTTGAGGAATGTCCATTTGCAGGCAGAGAAAACTTTTTAAGAATTTACCATTGGAATGACTGGCTCGATAATCTATCCACTCATTCCAATGCTAAATTTTCTAAATTCGTCTTATCTTGGCTTGCAAATGGACATTGACTGAGCACAAAGGTCAATTTTCTTTTACAATTGAGACAAATAGGGGGGGTTAAGAAAGTTTGGTAATAGCCCAGGGGTGACATAAATAATTAACCCTTTACCTCTCATACTTGTTCAAGAAATTTCAATTTTCTCATAGAAAATGACCATTTGCTTACCAAGAGATTATTTTTGAAAAGTTACTGCTGGAATGAGTCTTGGTTATCAAACCAATCACAGCAGTTGTAAATTGTCAACAATACAATACATAATCTTCTGTTGGTTTGCTAATGAACATTTCTCATGACCCCGTTACAGAGGCCATTTCTGGCCAGGTTGTGTGCTAAAGCATTAACCCTTTAATGGTCATACCGGCCAAAACCGGCCTCTGCTATGGTTCTGTGGAATGTCCATTTACAGGCCAAGAGAATAACATTTTTGAAAATTTTACCACTGAAATGACTGGCTCAATAACCGATCCAGTCATTTCAGTGATAAATTTTCAGAAATGTTATTCTCTTGGCCTGTAAATGGACATGCAATAAGAAATATTTGAATTTTTTGGACCAAATTTGACCATTAAAGGGTTAAATCACCACTGAACAGATGATAGGTTCTGCAATGTAAGTAATGCAATAACAACAAGAGAAATCTCTATTCTTTCGGATTATCCAGATTTTCCAGATCCTTACCGACCGACCGACCGACCGACCAACAGACAGAGACAGACAGACAGACAGACAGGCAGGCAGGCAGGCAGGCAGGCAGGCATAGGCAGGCAGGCAGGCAGGCAGGCAGGCAGGCAGGCAGGCAGGTAGACAGGTAGACAGACAGGCAGACAGAGTTCTGATCACAATACTGTCTGGTTAACACAAAAACCACTCCCATAGGTGCCTGCCTATCCAGTTGGCTGGGAAATGGCACCATCATATAATATGCCTAGGTATAAAATACTTAGGTATTTCTGCCTAAAAAGGACACTACATGCAATTCTCACCTCGTATCTGGAGTTAGCAATGGTGCCAAGCAATGGTGATTCCCTGCCTCGTCGATTCCCAGTTGGTGACAGAGGACTGGCCTAAAAAATAATAATACAATATAACCTCATTTCTCAACCACTGGACGCAGTTTTTGGAAAGATTACATGTTCTAGGAATGGGTGCGTCCTATAATCATTTCTATGGTCAAATTTTTCATTAACCCTTTAATGGTCAAGACGCCAAAACAGGCCTCTGCAGGTTTCTTGAAGAATGTCCATTTGCAGGCCAAGAGGACTATTTTTGAGAATTTACCACGTGAATGCCTGGCTCGATGAATTAAAAAAAATAGTCCTCTCTTGGCCTGCAAATGGACATTCAATAAGGAAATATTTAGTTTTTCTTGACCAAATTTGACCATTAAAGGGTTAAAACGACTGGATTCTGAGCATAAGAATGGGATTTTGGCAATCATTGTTCTACATGTAATTATATCATGGTACAAGCTCATTGAGGGAATAGAATCTTGCTTAGTCCTGCAATATATCATTATTATTTGATTTTGTAACATTAAATTATTTACAAAATATTTACCAAGTTCTAGAGTTGAATGCCTGTAAACTTCATTTTTTTTAAACTGGGTTAAAAGAATTATATATTCTAATGTATAAAACCAACTAATTATTTTCTGAAAGTGGTTGCCACCTTTACAGTGAGAGCAAAAGATTTTAAATTTACCTTTCGTCCCTGAAGTATTGAATCTCGTGATGATGATCGTCGGCCGTTTCTGAAAACATAAACCAGTACGAACATGCTATAGTTACATCGGCAGCTTTGCCAAAAAATTTCAAGAATTTCACAGATCAACAGAGTCCGACTGATAGAAAGACTATCTGACAGACTTATACTAGTTGCGAGTTGCAACTACAAAGATTTAAAGGAATGCTGAACCATTCTTATAACATTCTATACGTAAAAATTTTCATTTTTCTATCCCTTTATAAAAAATTCTCTTTTTCGATACCTCAATGCCACTACAGAAGCCGGTTTTGACAGGCTTGATCATTAGGGGGGTTAAAATTAACCAAAATCTTAAATTTTGAAATTAACTTAAAAGATGACCTGGTGTTCATTTTTCAACACATTTGGTTGAAAATAGACAGCAACATTATCTATCAAAATTGTTGAAAATTGTACACCAGTTTCTTTGCTATTAACACAGTAAAAGACGGAATATTGGCATCAGAGTGTTAGAGGGTTAAATAGCATCTTTAGGTGTATATATTGTATTCCAATGGTAATTTAGCTTCAGCTGCATGTATATAAACATTTCATCTAGCCAGATACAAAGCTTCCTACGCCTCACACATCTTATATGCAATTTCACTAAGTCTAAATGTATAAATAGCATTGTTCCATGTATACACAGAACTATCACTTGAATTTCGAAACGGAATCATCTGTGCGTGGGTGTGTGCATGCGTGGGTGTGTGCATGCGAGCGTGTTGTTCGTGCATGTGTATTTGTCCGATGATTATTTTAACTGGCTTCACACACACACACACACACACAAAAACATCATTGTCAAATATCAACACCAATCAAATAGTAGCTGAAAGACAGAATATGTTTTAATGACTAAATGTTGATACATTCTAAAGCTGCGATGATTTAATTTTCAATAAATGAGAAAGAGCTTCAGCCATCGGCCTCTGCACTTCTACGACGCTGTACTGGTTGATCAACCAAGTTCTGCAGTGTGTGGCAGAAGCAACAAGACACACAACGTGTAAAGTCCTGAATATTGTGAGAATACTTTAACTGAAAGCTGTTGGGCCAATAGGTAGTCAATTTAATTCCTAACTAGAATGTGCAATGGAGAAATCCAGTTTTAACTATGCGCTCTCATCTCTAGCTAAATTCCACCAACTCTTTGCCCGTGTTGGGATCAATCGACCCATGCACTCTCTGAATCATAATTTCAAGAAAACTATACAGGTTTGCTGTTGAATATTTTGACTGGGTGTTGCTGCTGCCTATGGCATCAACAGCGCCCCATTAAATTAGTTTCCAAATATTCAACAGAATGTTTATTAAATAGTAAAGACAATTTGTACGTGTTGGACTATTAAGCATTTAAGACGGACTAAATCGAGTCATTCATGCTGTAATTGATTATGTCATCCTCCACATCACATAGTTGATTATGATGTCACATGATAGATGGATAAACTGGAAAGGTCCATTGATGCAACACCATAAATCTCCACACTTTGACAATTTGGAGGGCCCCACCCCCTACCTTTTAAATATTTGATATTTTGGCCCCGCCCAAGACACCGGAGGGGGGGGGGGGGGGGGGGGGCGCAGCCATATCATGGAAAAAATGCGTACGATATTCGACCTTTAAACACCCCCACCCCCACCCTAGAGTTAAACATAGGCCGCCATGCAATCCACAATCTTATAGGTAACATACATAATAAATTTGTTTGAATTCTGCCAAACATTATCAGAGGAGATAGCCAGATGGATAAACGGATGGAAGGCGATTGCAATACACCGTTTGCTTTTTTACAAACGTGTGGGAATAAATATTTAACTGGACATACATGTATTATTACATCATAAAGACTGTGTTGTATCTGATTCTAAATGCGGCCAAGAATTATCACTTTTACAAGGAGAGGAAATGTTACGCAGGGCCCAGAAGTCAACACTGCCGCCATATGCTCAAAACATATTTATACAGCAACATGTCTAAAAGTGAAAGATATGGAATCTCATTGCATAATCGACAGTAAAGCTCAGAGAGAACTTAAATACCTGCTAAATATTTTGAACATAATTCAAATGTTCCAAATATTCAAAAGAACATTTCTTAAAACTACAAGTACCAGGTTTCTGTGTTTGTTTTGGGAACCTTGTTAACTTATTAATGAGCAGTACTGTAGCAGTGCAATATATAACACCCTTATAGCACTCATATCAGCCAAAAATGGCTTCTACAGTTGTCTTGAGAAGTGTCCATTCGCAGACCAAGAGAAGACTATTTTTGAAAATTTGCCACTGGAATGACTGGCTAACCGAGCCAGTCATTACAGTGGTAAATTTTCAACAATAGTCTTCTCTTGGTCTGCAAATTGACACCTGGACCATTAACATTTGAACCATTTGCATTTAAATAGACATGATGGATAATCTTTGGAAAATCCAAGATGGCCACCAAAAAATAGACCAATCTAGATTCTCATTTGATATTTTGAAGCCTACCATCATAGAATTGTTCGACCCAAGTTTTGTTGAAATCAGACTATTGATTAAGGATTACCATTTTTAAATGTTTCCGGACAATTTTCAGAAAATCAAAGATGGCCACCAACAATAGTCTTCTCTTGGTCTGCAAATTGACATTTTCTATGAGAAAATTTAAATTTTCTTGAATAAATTTGAGCAGATGAAACAACCAATTCATTCTGATTAAGAAGCATTTTGCCATATATTTTGAAACTGGCAGCAACAGCTCACAGTCAAATTAGTTTCAAAGTATTATAAAGCTTGCCTATATAGTTGCCATGTAATTGAGACATTGGAATTTTGGCGAGTTTAAATGGTTAACGGAATCTAGCCTCTGCCTTTCATGTAGTTTTTTTAACACAAACTGGCCACTGAACACCAGTCGTAATTTAACATGAATAACGGAAAGCGACCTTTCATGAGTAGATGACTACATGTAAACTTATAAATCATACAGGCATGATAAAAGAACCTCTTACAATATAATAAATATTATTGTAAATTCTGAAACTAATTTGACTAGAATCTGTCCTAAAACAGCAAAACTTTCCAGCCAAATTAATTTCAAAATATTCAACATCTTACGTGTACACACAACTTGAAATGAAAATACTGAAAGTTTAGGGATAAAGGTGTTAAATGAGGACATTACGGTCATTAAGGTCAGTGGAGACTCCTTCTGCACACCTGTGGTTCTAATAAGTGACAATCAGATTTTTACGTGTACCAGAAACCCTTATATCTGTCACAGAGCTTTACAGGTGTGTGATATATGAACTGACAATGACAATAAGCCAGGTCATCACAGACCCCATGTGCACGTTTCCCAACTTAATATCATCGTTTACTGAATAGAACTAACACAAATAAGTTAGAAAAAATCCCAACTCCCAAAGATCCATTGATATCCAGTTCACTCCTCTATTCTGCATTTTTTATCTTGCACATCTAAACGTTAAACCCATCTGAATTCAAATCAGTTTTCCCTTAAGAATATAGTCTGTGATAATCGAAAAACGATATGGCAATAATTTAATAAATTGATGGTATAATGGGCTGAGCACATTATGGGCTGGCTGGAGGATAGTGCTTTTTATCAGTGAATCCTGATCTAAAATTCTATGGCACGCTGTAGTGTTGAAAGGCAGGGATAGTTAAGGGAAGCCTATTTACCAGGCCTATTTACATCTTAATTGTGCACAGGTGTGTGCTGTGAGAGACGGATATTGATCCCTGCAGGGGGTCCTGGAACTGCTGATAGCTTAATGGAACAATAAGAGATAAATATCAAATTTATAATAAGGCTTGCCTGACAGATTGATCTATAAGCTTTACATTCAGGATTTACATATTGCCAGCACTCAGTGTCACTTATGATGCCTGTGTCCAGATTAGTACATATATCAGACACTCGCAATCCATCTACAGTATAAAGAGATATATAAACCCTTGAACTTCTTAACTCTTCATTTCTATTA
The DNA here is from genome assembly GCA_034401795.1 of Chaetoderma sp. LZ-2023a. Lineage (NCBI taxonomy): Eukaryota > Metazoa > Mollusca > Caudofoveata > Chaetodermatida > Chaetodermatidae > Chaetoderma > Chaetoderma sp. LZ-2023a. The sequence goes on from JAVVLW010001986.1 coordinate 5,880, forward strand.
TTCTGCCAATGATTATAACATGGGAGTCAATCAATAACGTAGCCCAATGGTGTTGCTGTTATAGACAATAATAACCTTTCAGTCATACGTTTTTCAAAATTATCGTCTTTCTGCACCCCATTTTCTACGCGCCGACACCCAAATAGTAATTATTCAGATTCAGCCATGTTTACCTAGACAAATCTTGATTATTATCAATTTAGAGTTCGCGCATATGTTTTTCACGCATTATGTGTGAACAAAGTTGTTAGATCGCGAAGCTTATTTAACTGATAAGATATTATAACTGGAATTCATAATGATCAGAATGGTGATGGAGCCGACTACGACACTCTGATACGATCATCACTAATCTCTGTGTGCCAGAGAGTTGTAATAAAGCTTGCCATTAGGAAAGTGGAGCAGAAATAAAAAATTCTGACCCAATATTCATTTTCATATTTTATTATCGCTCAGACATTAAGTGCAGCGGGAGATTTACTGCCAACAAAGTCTGCTGGATTAATTGTCTGGCAAGTTGAAAAGGTGGACATAATACCTGATTTTAATATTAGCAAGGCAATGAGGTTACTTGAATGTTTTACTGCCATTAATCAAGTTAACGCTGAATTCTCTGTCAATGTGGCTCAAGGTGGTAAAAAAAGTATGACCATAGCTTGTTGAAAAGCGCGAAAACACTGCAGTTTGACTGAAAGTTCTAGTTGCCTAAGGCATTTAAGGCAGCTAGAATATTCAGTCAGAATGATTTCAAAATAATCTGTAATACTCCAGGTATAGCTTTCCAGTAATAATAAATTATGACTTTAGAATAAAATGCACTAATTTTATAGAGAGTCTAAAAGATTAACCTTTTAACCCTTGGACGTCCAGTGTCTCAATTACAACACAATTATACATGCGAGCTGTTAAATATTTTGAAAGTAATTTGACTGCGAACTGTCGCTGCCTATGCTCCCAGTCAAATTAGTTTCAAAATATAGAACTATATTCCTTACACATACATCACTAAGAACATGTTGCTTTGAGTTGGTAAGGGTTAACCCATTCATTGATGGTTTCCTCATCTCATTTTCACAGCAACCAAACAGCAAAAACTGTTGAATATTTTGAAATTAATTTGACTAGAACTCATTTCTGCCTTAGCAGTCAAATTAATTTCAAAATATTTAACAGAATACGTTTTATATCATAATTTTCCGGGATTTGACAGTGACAAGAGTTAAGGGGGAAGCTTTCTGTGAGCATTATTACAATGGCTGAGGAGAGTGGCTGGCCCTAAGCAACAATAAAACACTTATTCCCTAAGCACTTCACATATTCACTAAGCTATGACACACTTACTGACACTTTTATATTTACTTGCTACAGACTCAAGCAGGCCTTCTATAAGTGGACATAATTAGGTTTGGATTCTGCACAAAAGAAGTTATTGGCTAGAATCTGATGATTTCTTGGTAACTCTAAACAGTTCACATGAATGACTAATAGTTGAAGGAACAGTAACTAAATCATTAGAACACCTGTTCCTGTTTTATTTAACCCTCTTCATTCCTAGACAAGTTGTTTGGCAAGAGTTAATTAAATATGCAGTAGAATATTTGGAAAACAAGAAGCACCTGTGACGCTCACCTGGACCATTAACATTTGAACCATTTGCATTTAAATAGACATGATGGAATCTTTGGAAAATCCAAGATGGCCACCAAAAAATAGACCAATCCAGATTCTCATTTGACATTTTGAAGCCTACCATCATAGAATTGTTCGACCCAAGTTTTGTTGAAATCAGACTATTGATTAAGGATTACCATTTTTAAATGTTTCCGGATAATTTTCGGAAAATCAAAGATGGCCACCAAAACATTGACATAGTAAAATTCGGAATAGAATTTCTAGAGGCTACCTCTATAGGATCCCTCCTGCCAAATTTGATTTAAATTGCCCAAGGGGTTAATGAGGAAGAGTGTCTTAAACGACTTCCCATTTATCGGAAAATCCAAGATGGGCACCCAAACAAATCAACCCGTCAAACCTCTGTATACAAGTTCTGAAATGTACCAAACTAGGGTCCGTCCAGCCGAGTTTGGTTCAAATCGGCCAGGCAGTTAATGAGTAGCCTTTTTTGAATGATTTCCAAAAGTTTTTGGGAAAATCCAAGATGGCCACTGGAAAAATTGACCAATGAAAATTCTGTATACACGTTCTGAAACCTCCCACCTTAGTATCCTTACAGCCAAGTTTGGCTGAAAACCATGGGCATCTTTAGAATCATTTTCAAAGGGGGTCAACAATGAACCTTTCCAGTTTTAGCTAATCTCCACCCACACCAGACTCATGTTGAAATTGAATGATCTCTGAACTCCCTGACTATATCAATTTCCAGAAAACTATACACGTAAGCTGTTGAATATTTTGAAACTAATTCGACTGGATACTGCTAGTATGGCAGCAACAGCGCCCAGTTAAATTACTTTCAAAATATTCAACAGCAGTTAAATTACTTTCAAAATATTCAACAGCATGTTTATTAGATAGCAGACATAAAATTTGTAACGTGTTGACCTATTATCATGACATAATGATTAGGATGTCACACACATTGTTCATTATGACATCATATAACCCAATCACACTGTGATTAACAAATAAGGGTAACTTGAACTTAAAGAAATAAATAAAAACCAAAAGAAGACTCACCATTTCTTACAGACGCAGTCAATACCCTCGTCCACGCAACCATTACATCAAGGCTGGACAATTGCAATTCTCTTCTCACAGGCATATCATCATCGCAGTTACAACGTCTCCAACGAGCACAAAATACGGCAGCCCGGTTAATAACCAGAACAAAAGTGCATGAACACATTCGACCAGTCCTCAAAGAGCTACACTGGCTGCCAGTGGAACAACGCATCAAATTTAAGGTCGCACTTTTCGTGTTCAAATGCCTACATGACTTAGCCCCACCGTATTTATCATCACTCATAACTAGACGAATAGCACCGAGAGCACTAAGATCGAGTGAACAGCTACTCTGCGTAGTACCCAATTCCAATCTTGTCATTGGAGAGCGTGCTGTCTCCATAGCTGGACCAAAACTTTGGAACGACCTTCCATCCAACATTCAAAACAGCAACAATGTTGAGGCTTTCAAAACTCTTCTAAAAACCCATTTGTTCCAAAAAGCATATTTCACTATTTTAAATTAGCTTTAACTTTTGTAAAGCGCCTTTGGGCAGTTAATTCTGGAATTGGCGCTATATAAATGCATACATACATACATACATACAGTCCTAACGAAAATGGTGGGAAGTGCTTGGTAAATGGTCTTCGGCTTTTATAGTTAAAATAGTAATGTTACGAAAGAAGGCGGCTGCTGCACTCTGGTCTTTGAGATAAAAGGATGTAAAAGTGGATTCAGATTTCCATCCTGCCACCTGCATGACCTCATCTAAAGACGAACCGGCAAAAAGAGCGAAAGAAGTAGCCATGCCTCTAATGTCCTGGGCTTTAATATGGGAGAGATTAATTTGATCCGGTGAGGCTATCTCGTAACAAAGCTTAATTGTCTCACAAATTCATCTGGTAATCGTAGATTTTGAGACCAGCTTAGATAACTCTTCCGCGTAGGAAACCCATAAATGGGATGGATCGACCCTTTTAAAATTGGTTCGCTGTTTGTAGGTTCTTAATGCCCTAACAGGACACCAAAATTTATCGGATGGCGAAAAAGACGATAAAGATTTTTAAATGATTGGACTAGCAGGAAAAGGGTTAGACTGAGTTTTAGATAAAAAAAGTCCCTTCTGGGATATAAAACCAAACCATCTCCTGAAACTATAAATCTATCCTTTTCAGTAGAAAGAGCACGAATCCCTGAACGTCTTCTAGCAGAGGCAGCAGCAACAAGAAAAACAGCTTTGAGAGTTAAAAGCTTAAACTTGAAGAACCAAAGCCAAATTCCAGGAAGGTAAAGGCTTAGCAATCGGAGGACGAATATTACCTAGAGCTCTAATAAAACTATTAAGTCTTAGTATCCTTGAAATCAGCATTCAAAAGACAAGGAAAGGAAGACGCCAGAGAAAATCTATACCGCCTGACCGTATTAGCTGACAAATGTAATGAATCAAACAGATAAGATAACAAATCTAAAACTTGTGGTATAGAAACAGAACCGGGCACGAAACCTTGGTCTGAACACCATTCAGCAAAAATTTTAAGTCGACCCTTGTAAACTCGACGGGTCGATTCCCTTCTGGCAGAGTCAATAATTTCCTGAGATCTTGAAAAAACCTTATTCTCGAGGACCTCAGACTCGAGATTCTCCAAACGCATTGGATTTGGATGCACACAAAGACCTCTTACTTGAGATAGAAGGTCCTGTGATACTGGAAGAAGACGAGGTAAGTCTACCAGAAGATCTAGAAGGTCTACAAACCAAATCCTCTCGGGCCAAAAGGGAGCTATCAGAAGAATCTCGCAATCTTGGTCCTTGACCTTCTTCAAGACTAACGGAATCAAAATTGTTGGAGGGAAGGCATAGGCGAACATTCCTGTCCAGGACTGAGACAGGGCATCCACCGCCAGGGCTTGACTGTCCGGAAAAGGAGACATGTAAGAGGAGACCTAGGCATTCAGAGAGGTTGCGAACAGATCTACTGGAGGACGATCCATAAGACTGAAAATCGCTCTGACAACCGACTTCTTTAACTGGCACTCTGTGTGGGCGAACTTGCTGGGACGTGACAATTGGTCCGCCAAAAAATTCAGACTGCCTGGGACATGGGAGGATACTAGAAAAATCTGCCTCTTGCGGTACCACAAGAGAAGATTTCACACTTCTAAACAAAGGAGAGACGACCTTGTACCTCCCTGCCTGTTGATATAAGACACCACTGTCCAATTGTCCGACCGAATCGAGACTTTGAAACCTATCACAAGATCTGACCATGAAAGGAGAGCCTTCTTGACAGCCCACAACTCCAGAATGTTGATATGGGCTGTCGACTCCTCCAGGGACCAAAGGCCGGAAACTGACAGGGAGTCCCAGACTGTTCCCCAACCCTCCTGGGAAGCGTCTGTGAAGATAATTGCCTGAGGGGAGGACTTTACCAGTGGAACACCCATCAGAAGCAGAGAACGATCCCTCCAAAAATCTAGATGAGGGATCAAATGTTCTCTGACGGGAATCTGATGGTAAATAGAGTGGACTGACTGCTTCCAAAGGGACATTAAATACATTTGGAAGGGTCTTCTTATCAGCGTCGCCCAAGGAATCACTTTCTCTACGCTGACCATCAGGCCTATCACTCCTAAAAAGAATCTTTCTCTTACCACGGGAGAAGAGGATTTCCATTGCCACTGATAAAGCCTCTATCCTTGGATCTGAGGGGAAGACTAGACCCCGGGCCAGGTCGAAAGAAACGCCTAGATGCGTAAAGATTTGAGATGGAACTAGGCTTGATTTCTCTAGATTTAAAATCCACCCTAGGTTGCATTCCAGACTGCAAAATTCCGGAAGAATTCCTGAGAGAATTGAGGATGACCTTGCTTTTACCAACCAGTCGTCTATATAAACGTGAAGATGGATAGAATGACGGTATAAAATTCCTGCCACGGCTGAAACTAGACGGGTAAAAAGGAAGAGCCGTGGTCAGGCCGAAAGGCATGGCGCGGAACTGCAAAACTTGATCCTTGTAAGCAAACCTCAGGAACTTTCTGAAGGCATGGTGAATAAGAACATGGAAGTAGGCGTCCTTTAGATCGATGGAAGACGTCCACATTCCCTGATCCAGACTGGAAATGATCCATCTTGAACTTGGGGGTGAGAATCATAAGATTTAACTTCTTCAAATTTATGATGGGACGCCAACCTCCTGTTTTCTTGGAAACTAAAAAGATGATCGAGTAGTAGCCCGGGTCTACTCTCCAATGGGGAACTTCTTCTATTTCCCTCTTTACAATCATGGATTCCAACTCCTCTTCCAAAGCCACCAGTTTTTCCGCATTGGAGGGAACCGGAGTCCAAACTGGGAAAAGGGAGAGAATAGGAGGATGACGGATCCATGACGGAGCATAACCCCACCGTATGAGACACTAGCCAGGAGTCCTGAACGATGGCTTGCCATTTCTCCCAGAACAGAGAAAGGCACCCTCCTACTGGAACGTTGGGTAACCGGCACTTGACCGATTGCTCCAAAGGGAGAAGAAGAGGGGGAGGGATGGGGAAGGGAAGAGAGAAGGTTGGACCTACCCGGGGGAATAGTCCATACCTTCAAACTCTCTTTCCCTGAAACCCTCTAAAGGAAGAATGACCTCTGGACCTGGAACCAGCACGGCGAGAAGGGGTCTGACACCCCCCTCTCGCTCAAAAAGAAGGAGACTGCCTCCCTAGAGACCTCGAACGATGTGAGGAAATAGAATCGAAGCGATCCTCCTCCATGGATCGATCCTGACGATTGGACGAAGAAAGATTAGAATTATGGATGACCCTAGAAGGACAAGCCCCAAATTGGTCAGGTTTTAGGCTCTTTCTTTTAGAAGAATTAGGACTCCTCACAGAAAACACTTCTCTTTTCAAGGACGGATTAGAAAACGAAATCTGAGCCTGAAGCTCCCTAGAGGCCTTCAGGCGCTTAGATTCCGCATGAATTAAATTAGGAGCCGACTGTCCAAAAAGATCTCTACCAAACGGGGATGCAACCACAAGACTCAGCGCTAGAAATCCTAACCTCAGAGAGCTTCCTAGATCTACGCTTGGAAGTAACAAAATCCAGACTTACAGACAGAATTGAGTGAGCCGCAAGACAAATCAGCCAAAGAACGAAAAACTGACAAAGGAACTTGATCACCCCGTTCTTCAGCCTTAAGAACGGCCTCAGCTAAAAGAGCAAGGAAATTCGAAGATTTGAGCTGAGATCTGCAAACAGACTCCCATTTGGAAAGGTCATTAGAAAATTCAACCTTGGAAGCATCCTTTAACTGAGATGAAAGAACCTCCCAAGCAGAACCAGAAAGAGACTGAGTGGAAGCAACCTTCAAATAGTCCTCCTTAGGAATTTGAACAGGAGAATCATACTTAGCAACAAGAGAAAAATCAGTATTAGTTGAATCATTATCAAAGAAATCTAGCATATCAACAACTAAATTATCAATATCCTCAGGTGCTGCGAGAAGAAGAAGAGGAAGGATCAGATGTAGAGAGAGCGGATCCGAAAGGAGGATCCATAGCAAATTCCTCCTTAAGAGGAAGAGAGAGAGATAGAGTAGATGCGATCCACCTGTGAGCCATGGACCAGTCTTCCGAAGAGGCTCTAACCGGGCAAAACCTCTTCAGATCCCTTGCCCTGACCGACTTGGGAGCAGAAGGAAGAGAAGGAAGGAGGAGAAGAAGAAGAGATGAGAATAGAGGATTCACCTGACACTAAAGATTCACCTGCCCTAGAAGAAACTGGATTAGAGGGTCTACTAACCGATTCAGGAAAAGAAGAAACTTGTGAAGAGGAAAGAGAATCCCTACCCTGATCCTGACTAGAGGATAAACAAGGAAGGAACAGAGAACTAGCAGAAAACCTCGAAAGAATAGAAAAACAAGCAGAAACAAATGAACGATCTAAAGAAGAATCCCTCACCACGGAAAACAAGGAAAAATCTACGCCTGAATCAACAATTTGAAATTCTAGTTCAGGGGAAAGAACCACGGAAACAATCGGATCAAGATGATCAAAGGATGGAGAAGAAGCAGAAGAGGAAGGAAGAGAAGAGAATGAATGAGAAGAAGAATAAGAGGAAGGATGATCCAATTTACCATGAGAGGAAAGAGAAGTAGGAAGACGGGAGAAACCCGGAGGAAGGGAAGATTTAAAGAGAGCAGATTGTGTTAGACACATGACTGGAAGAAAATTCCTTGGCCGACAAAGAAGAAATAGAATTAGAGTGAGAAGAGGAGAACGAAGACCTAGAAAAAGATGGATTCACAACGGCATCACGGAAGGAATGAGACTGAGAAGATAAATCAACATCAACTACCTGAGAAGGAAGAAAAGATTCATAGTTGGAAGCTACAGAATCCTAAGAAACCTGTTGAGAAATTCCCGAAACAGAATCAACAAAACTCCTATCATCCAAAATCCTAGAAGAACCTAAGGAATTTTGATCTCTCGCTAAACCGGAAGCTACCTCCCAACCAGAAGCGGAAGCCGGAAGTCTATCCAGATCTGACCGACCTGGAAGTACACTTCTAGAACCGGAAACGGAAGTGTACCGACCAGAATCCAAACCGGAAACGGAAGCGCTTCTAACAGAAGTTGAAAAATAGGAGTCCTCAGACTCCGGAATGGCTGGAAGGGCTGTTGAAACCGGAAACGGAACTAGGCACCGGATCTTGAAGACCCGGATGTCCTACAAAAACGGAAGCCAGACCAGAAACGGATGGAACGGAAGTGATAACCGGATCTTGACGACCTGGATTACCTACTAAACCGGAAGTCCTACCGGAAACGGATGCCAGAGAAGAAAGAACCAGATCCTGAAGACCCGGAAGTCTTGCTAAACCGGAAGTTATAACGGAAATTGACGGAGTGGCGGAAAAAGGAAGTAAACCCGAGTCCAGAGGACCCGAGTCCACCACAATGGAACCGGAAGAACTAGCAAGACTAGAAATCGAATTCTTGGCAATGGCCGATCTACAAAGAACCTTGACGACTGGTACAATCGAAAAATTGGCATTTGCATACGGTCCAGCTTTACGGACATCAGCCTCAGCCTCCGCCACCACTGCTTGTGGGTTATGCCCATCACCCTCAAGTCTTGTGGGTTTGACCCGGTGCACTACACGAGTCCACCTTCGAGAGCTTAGTCGCTCTAGACTTCTGCTTCAGAGATTTCTTAACCTGCATGGAGGTTAGAGGGACCGGTTTCCCCCATTTGTGGGAACGCCCGCTAGCCTTCGGGCTATCATCGGACCTTGAAGAAACATCCTGTTTCTTAGCCTCCTTTATAGCAGAAGATATCCTTTCGTCAAGGGATTTAGTCAAGACAGATGCGAATGATTCAAATCTCGCAAAAAGAGCTAGCACAGCATCTGAATTCGCCGAAGAGGCTCCCCCCTCCGTTGCTACTGGTAAAGATACATTAGATTGTGCAAAAGACACAGCTTTCGCCTTGCTAGCAACGGAGGTAGGGAAAGGACAACCAGAGGGCAGCGGTTGTTTAAACGGCAATTCTTTAAAGAAAGCCTTTGACACGGAGACCGGCCACCCTTTACAAATCCCACACATCGTTGTGAAGGTACAAGTGGTACATTTCACACAGACATTCCCAGCAAATTCAACTGAGTGATCGCGATCACATGTTGATGACGTACATTTCATCTTGTCTGACGATTTAGCGGACTCCTAAAAACGAAAAACGTAACAATGAAGCATATCGCTTAGAAATCGTAAAAAGGAGACTAGAAAGATAAAAATCATTTCTTAAAAAGGCGGGAAAGTTCAAATCAGAAAACAAAATCCCTACCGACAAGAAAGCAAACTTGCATAGGGATAAATGATAATCCTTATAATGCACTACCGTTAAAACTCGACAAAAGGACGCAGTTTTTTGGTCAAAACACATGTACTAGAAAGGGGGGTGCATACTATAATCGAGAACATTACTTCCGCACATTTTTGGGTCGAAATTTTTCTTAAAAAGTCACAGATTATACCACGGAAATTGAACTAAATGTTACCATAGCCAATTCGCGCCGCCTGACGACTATGTTTAATGTATACTCCAAAAACACCAAGCGGAAGTGAAATTATTAAATTGGAGCGCCTAGATATTGCTTATTCTTTAATACATATCACTTATTAGCTCAAAATTAATCCAGAATTTGACATAAAATGGCGTCGAGAAAAGATACGTGTATAAATCACGTGATTCGCCTCCAATCGCAAAAGATCTTTATTCTAATTAGAGCGAGTACTCGGATATAAATATTCTGGACTCGGAACTCGGAAATTGCTATATATCATCATTGCGCGATAGGAACTGAATGTTCCCGTACCTGTTTGATAACCAACTCCCGTTAGCGCATAAGATTACACAGCGCCTCCAAATGCAAGACAGCCATTACAATCTGTTTATGTCACGCGATTTCGATGTTTTCAAGGAGACATTTTATGCCAAGATTAGATTGATTTTGATGTAATAAACAATCTTTATTGAAGATACACGATATTTAGGCGGTCCTATTTAATAATTTCTCTCACATCATGATAATTTTTAGTCATGCATTAAACATGACCGGATTGATGGTTATTTTTTATACCAATTTTCGATTTTTTAAAGGTACGTTTTTTCTAGATCTAACAGCGTCTTATACTTGAATACAAGTTTTTTGGGCGGATTTTGGTCAAATTTGGGACAGCGTCCTATATTCGAGGGCGGCCTTTAGTCGAGAAATTACGGTAGTAGTAAATTGATGTGCTCTGGGTGAGTTTATTATACGATGATGAATGATATAGGCATAGTAATTAAGATACCACGAAACGAGAACGATATTTCACGAAAACCGGTAACAATATGAACATAAAATACCATATAACCACGAATATACTTCCTACACATAACTTAGGGAGGCTTTACTTCATATTAGGCATAATCTTTATAATATAGAAGGCAAAAGTGTAACTGACACAGCGCAAAGCATAAAAAACTTACACAAATATTTTAAGCAGTTGTTCCCCCTCCGTTGCTACTGGTAAAGCAGAATAATTGAAAAGTGAATCTGTTTCCTATTTGGGCTCCAGTGCGCATGCGCATGCGCAAGCGCGCTTAGTGACAAACGTCACTATGGGGTGAGTATAGACTGGTGCCAGTCCATATCTGTCAGTAGGCTGGAGATGGACTTAACCAGCAGCCTGGTTGAGGGTCCATATTAATAAGAATAAGCATGGGGAGGTGTGTATGCTGGCATAAAAATCTTATTCTGATAGCTAAATGCAGATAATTGATTTAGCAAGTAGTGATTGAACGGTAATGGATGTTTTTGTGGTGTAATAACAACTCGGGCAAATATGGGCGGATTTTACCGAAATGAAATTATTGCACTTCATCTATCTCTAACACATCTGCTGAAAATAAATTTTCAGTGCAGGTTCAAAACTCTGAGATCTGGTCCGGACAACAAATCATATGGACGGACGGACGGACGGAAAGACGCTTAGAACTTGAGAGGGATATTCTATGACTAACTCACGACATCATTACAAAACTCATCTCTGATTCAACACCTGGTGTATTTTACGGAAAGCAAGAGGGTGCCTCATGGTATTGTATTTTCAATTTATCTCCTGAAAGGTCTCACTCTAAATCCCTAGCCTATATATATATATATCGACATCATCAGAAGCAAATTTTCGATTCATAATATGGTGGTTCTTAGAACATTGGCATCCCACCAACAGATTTTCAATGGCTACATTGCGGAACATTCTGGATTTTGGCTCGTAAAGCTTTTTCTTATATGTATACATAGACTCTTTCGAATTTAGACTATGGCAAAATATGCACAATAGAATACACACCCTCAACAAACAATGCATGTCCAAAGAGAAACAAACATTCTGTAAGTATTTCTTTGCAATACATGTCCCCTACCTGGTGATATAAATCTTTAGAGATCGACAGTCAAAAACTCCATTAAAAATTGACAGAAGCAGCTGAAACTCAAACGTGATCTGTAACTTCTCATGAGAAAGCAATAAACCAAGTTTCAGTTATATATGGTGAAGGAGAACGAAATAGTCTTGAAAGCTGATATGTTTGTATTTCATAAGTCGAAAGGGGACATAACTCCAACAAAAATTTACGCAAATGCGTGAAACTCGAACTTGCTCTGTAATTTCTCATAACAAAGCAATGTACCAATTCTTATTTGAATATCTGGAAGGGCTGCGAAGAAAATTGTGGAAAAGTAATATTTTTTGTATTTCATAAGTCGAAAGGGGGGAAAATTGACGAAAATATCTGAAACTAAAACGTGCTCTATAACGCCCTACAATAAAGCAACCTACCAATTTTCATTTGAATCCCTTGAAGGAGTGGGGAAAAAGTGAGGAAAATGGATAGGTTTCGTATTTCATAAGTCAAAAGGGGGGGCGTAATTCCATCAAAATTGATGCAAACTCCTGAAACTCGAACTTGCTCTGTAATTTCTGATAACAAAGCAATGCACCAATTCTCAGTTGAATATCTTGAAAGACTGCGAGAAAAAGTGCGGAAAACCAACTGCAACAGATGGACAGACAGACAGATGGAGTGCAAACCTATAGTCCCGGTTGTATTTCATAGGCCGAAAGGGGGCATAACTCCATGAAAAATTAACGAAAATGTCTGAAAACGAACTTGCTCTGTAACCCCTTATATTAAAGCGATGTACCAATTTTCCCGTAAATATCTTTAAAAGTGCGGGAAGCTGATATTTTTCGTATTAGTCGAAAGGTGGCATAACTCCATTAAAAATTGATGCATACGCCTGAAACTCGAACTTGGTCTGTAACTTCTCATAACAAAGCAATGTACCAATTCTCAGTTAAATACCTTGAAGGACTGCGAAAAAGTGTGGAAAACCAACTGAGACAGACAGACAGACAGACAGACAGACAGACAGACAGACAGACAGAGACAGAGACAGACACAGACACAGACAGACAGACAGACAGACAGACAGACAGACAGACATACAGACAGACAGACAGACAGACAGAGAGACAGACAGACAGAAGGACAGACAGACAGATGGAGTGCAAACCTATAGTCCACCCCGGTTTTACTGGTAGGGGACTAATAACATTATCAATGTATTTTTGATATTAAGCATCTGTAAAACTTTATTTCTATGATCCGAATGACTTTAGAACACAATGCATCATGGGAAAAGATATAAAACAGACCTGGTTATCTTTTCCAACTTCTCAATCTCCATGGCATAGTGTGCTTCAATCTCTCCTGGTCGCAGCGTGACCCCACATGCAGGGCAACAAGTCTGCCCATCTGTCAAACAACGCTTTCTTGGCTCTGCAACAAACCAAAACAATGGACCTTTGCATTTTTAGCTATGCCCCGCCCATCACTAACTAAGCTCCACCCACACCTCGCCGTGTTGGGATTGATCGATCCCCAAAGGCCCTCGCTATCAATCTCCTGAAAACTATACAGGGAAGCTGTTGAATATTTTGCAACTAATTTGATTGGGTGCTGTTGCTGCCTATGGCAGAGTCAAATTAGTTTCAAAATATTCAACAGAATATTTTTAAAATAGTAAAAGCAAACAATTTGTACAACAACGCATAGACCATCTTCAAATATGCATTCGTGACATACTTATCGACATCATTCATGACATCATTCATTATGATGTCATTCTACACATCACGCAGTTCATTATGACGTCATATGATGGGTGGGTAACTCTGGAAAGGTGAATTATGTTATACAGGCATCATAAAGTTATACTCCAGAAACCAGTGTTAATGTTTTTAGGGGAGGTAACTCAGGAGGATATGAACAGATTTCAGCGAAATGTATATATATTTTGAAGCTAATTCCCTGTCAAATTAGTTTCAAAATATTCAACAGAATGTTTATTAAATTATAGGGGTGGGTATCGCGAATATCATTGTATCGCGATATATCACGATACAGGGAGATTGTATCACAATACGTATCATGATATATTGTTCGCTTTAAAGGAAAGATTCTGTCCATCATTTATCTTTAATTTCTAGACAGAAAAGCAAAGCAAATGCAATGGATAGCAATCAGTGCATTTGTGTGTTCTTTATATCAAGGTCTGATGATGGAAAGACCAAAAAATGAATGCACTAATTGCTATCCACAACATGTGCTTCGCTCCTATGCAGAAGACGACAAGAGAAGACTATTTTTGAAAAATTATCACTGGAATGACTGGCTCGATAATCGAGCCAGTCATTCCAGTGGTAAATTTTCAAAAATAGTCTTCTTGGTCTGCAAATGGACATTTTTAATGAAAGAAATTGAAATTTTTAAAACAAATTTGAGGGTTAAAGGGTTAAGGACTAATATATTAGTTTCATTTTAACTTTAATGTTAACTATTTGATCTAAGCTTTCTGAACAGAGAACAATTTTCACAAACATCGACCAAATTGTTAGTCAGAATTACTCAAACAAGTGGTGTCACTTTACATCTGCTCTATACGATATGTATCGGTTTGGGAGGAATGTATCATGATACGTATTGTTAATGGCATTGTATTGCGATACAGTTATGTATAGATAATACCTCCCACCTCTATTAAATTGTAACTTCATCAAAGACATACAATTTATGCGCTAAAGACAGGCTTTTTTATTTTCGGGCCATAACTATATGTAGTTATGATTGTGAAGACAGCTAGTAACTAGTGCTGTAATTACCGTCGGCCCATTAGGGGACGAGGGTATTGCGAACTGTGTGTTTGTCTGTCTGTGTGTGTCTTTTCCACACATGTTCCGATTCAGCTCAAATTTTAAGAAAAGAAAGGAACTTGCCATTCAGAAGGATTTTCAAACATTGGCCCTGATCCGGATAAAAAATAACCTGGATGTGGATTGGATAAATTCTAGATCTATGGATATCTCGGAAACTGCAATCTCATTACTCTTGTTGATTATGACATCTAATACCTGACTGACACATCAGACCCATCCACCTCAAGGATTTTGTTCTTACAAGGTATCCAAGCTCCAGTAACAATATGTGTGTCCCCACATTGGAAAAGGCATGAACCTTTACAATAAATGTTTTTCCATAGGCTCAACTCTTGAAAATTTGGGACAATTGAATCTACAAAGACTTAGGTGGGAGGGGGGGGGGGGGGGGGGCAATGTGCGGGTGGTCTGACTCCTGAGTTTCTATTTTGCCAATTCACTTGATGACCTAAATATTTCACCCTTTGACCTCAAACTCAAAACACTAACACCCAGTCACAATTCACTTGATGACCTAAATATTTCACCCTTTGACCTCAAACTCAAAACACTAACACCCAGTCACAATATGAAACGGTACATGTATGTCATATCTGGTGATTATACCTTCTCGTAGTCCAGACTTATGGCCAAGAATATACATACCAGTATGCATTTAGTGACCACATCCCGGCCTAAATATTTGATCCATGCCCCACATCAGCAAGCATCACACAATGGATCAATGCAATGAGAAGTGAGATGTTAAAGGAAATAGGCATATTGTGTTGCTGCTTATTTATGTACTGTACTGATGACATTCACTCAGACATAAAGCCATTAAAGGTCCTAATATTAGGAATAAAAGTAATCACAATTTCATTAATTGTGTCACAGTAACCATGACCATTGACCTCTTTACCACAAAAGTAATATGGTTCCTTGGACACCCAAAAGTAACACACAGGTCAAGTTTGGTGAAAGTAGAACTTCAGTAAGTATCCAGAAATGCAATGTTTCAATGTGACCTTGACCTTTGAACTCCGAAATTAAATGGGTTATTTGGAACCCCAAGGGCAATTCACAGGTCAAGATTGGTGAAAATCACTTCAATAGAACTTGCGCACACCAATTTCCATATATTGGATCACAATGACTTGATCTTTCATCTTTAACACAAATATTAATATGGTTCTTCAGAAACCCCAATGCTAATTCATTGGCCAATTCACTGAAGACCCCTTCACTAGAACTTGAATTATCATCTGGAAACTCAAACCAACTTTATTAGGTCACTGTGAATTGACCTTTCGACCAGAAAATTAATACATGTAGGGTTCAGATCTTCAAGGGCAATATATAGGCCAAGTTTGGTGATGATCTTTTTAGTAGAACTGGAGTTATTATAAAGAAACACAAACCAATATCCTTAATTGGGTCACTGCGACCTTGAACTTTGGACACCAAAATGAATATGGATCATCCGTATCACAAAGGCACCCCTACTACCCAAGTTTCCTGATGACAGCCCTAGTAGAATTTGAGTTATTGAAGGGGAATAAGGCTTGGACAGCCAAATGTACAAGTGGACACACAAACAACAAGAACTCCGCAAACAGCGCATAATACCCCGCCATGAAGACAAAGCAATGAACGAGAGCTACCCGAAAATATTTATTTCTTCCTCAGACCCAGACCAGTCATCCTTATGAAGTGCCAAAGCAATCTGTAAAATGGTCAAGGAGGTATCGTCCCGAAACCAATTTTCAAGATGGCCACCCCTGACTCGCGGCCATATTGGATTTCGGATTATAAATTTTGCTAAGTTTCTTCATAAGACATATTCCAACCACCCTATGAAGTGATCCGATAAATGGTAACGGAGATATCATCCAGAAACCATTTTTCAAGATGGCAGCCTGTGGCTGCCGGCCATCTTGGGAGTTCGGATCATCGTCAATTTCGATAGGCTTTTTCTCCAGACCTAGTCCAACCACCCTATGAAGTTTCAAAGTGATTCGATAAACGGGAACAGAGTTATCATCCCGAAACCAATTATCAAGATGGTGGCTGGTGGCCATCTTGAATTTCGGACCATTGTCAATTTCGATAAGTTTCTTCTCCACACGTAGTCCAACCACCCTATGAAGTTTCAAAGTGATCCGATAAACGGTAACAGAGTTATCATGCGGAAAACAATTTTCAAGATGGCCACCGGTGGCTGGTGGCAATCTTGGATTTCCGATCATTGTCGATTTCGATAAATTTCTTCCGCAGACCTAGTCCAACCACCCTATGAAGTTTCAAAACGATCCGATAAACGGGAACAGAGTTATCATCCGGAAACTAATTTTCAAGATGGTGGCTGGTGGCCCGGAGACCAATTTTCAAGATGGTGGCTAGTGGCCATCTTGAATTTTGGATCATTGTCGATTTCGATAGATTTCTTCCCCAGACCTAGTCCAACCACCCTATGAAGTTTCAAAACGATCCGATAAACGGGAACAGAGTTATCATTCGGAAACCAATTTTCAAGATGGCCACCGGTGGCTAGTGGCCATCTTGGATTTCGGATCATTGTCCATTTCGATAGGTTTCTTCCTCAGACCTAGTCCAACCACTCTATGAAGTTTCAAAGCGATCCAATAAAAGGTAACAGAGTTATCATCCGGAAACTAATTTTCAAGATGGCCGCGCGGTGGCTGGCAACTATCTTGGATTTTGGATCATCGTCGATTTCGATAGGTTTCTTCACCAGACCTAGTCCAACCACATTATGAAGTTTCAATGCGATCCAACAAACGGTAAGGGAGTTATCATCCGGAAACCACTTTGCCGCCTGCACGCCTGACCACCCGCCCGGATATAATACCTCGTCCAATTTTTTGGCGGGGCATAACAATGGAGAAACAAACAAGAATGAACAAACAAACAAGAATGAACAAACAAACAAGAATGAACAAACAAACAACAATGAACAAACAACAATGAACAAACAAACAAGAATGAACAAACAAACAAGAATGAACAAACAAACAACAATGAACAAACAAACAAGAATGAACAAACAAACAAGAATGAACAAACAAACAACAATGAACAAACAAACAAGAATGGACAAACAAACAACAATGGACAGACTTCTATATCTATATTGGATTGGGAGGTCTAGCGGAACAATTTATCGCTGGGGGAGAGGGCATACCCATGAATGAATGGACAAAATGATTATCCCCACCTTTTAATAAATGGTCGGGGATATTGTAATCACCTCTGTTCGTCTGTCCATCCGTTCGTCACGCTATCTCCTCCCAAACCGTTGGGTGGAATTCAAACAAATTTGGTTTGTGGGTTACCCATATGATTGCGCTTTACAAGACAATATTTAGATTTGGCTCCACCCACAGGGGGGTAGGGCAGGGGTCAAAAGGTTAAATCACTTGTAACGGAAACAATCCGAAACCATTACACGGAATTCAACCAAATTTGATATGTGAGTTACCCATTTGATTGCGCACAGCAAGAGGCCATTTATATTTGGCTCCACCCCCATGGAATGGGGGAAGGGGTCAAAAGGCCCAATTTTAACCTGCAGAAATTGATTGTAACATCTCCAAAACCATTGGACAGAATTCAACCAAATTTTGTATTGAGTTACCCATATCAATGTGAGTGCATGAGCACATTTACATTTGATTTTGCCTGCCAGGGCTGGGTGGGGATGGGGCGTAAAAGGTAAAAAATTGATTGTAATGCAACTCCTCCGAAAACTTTGGATGGAATGCAACGAAATTTGGTATGTGAGTTAACCATCGACATCAATGTGGAGTGGATGAGCACATTTATATTTTGGCCCCGCCTCCTTTAGGTGGGGGATGGGGTCAAAAGGTTATGAAATTAATGGTAATGCAACTCCTCTGAAACTGTTTGATGGAATTCAACCAAATTTGGTATGACAGTTATCCATATCAATCTGGAGTGGATGAGCACATTTACATTTGGCTCCGTGGTGCTGGATGGGGGTCAAGGGTCATGAAATTGATTGTAATGCAACTCCTCTGACATCGTTGGATAAAATTCAACCAAATTTTGTATGTTTGTTACCCACACGATTGCGGAATATAAAAGGACATTTACATTTAGCTCTGCCATGAGGGGGTTGTTTGTGGGTCAGTGGGGGGGGGGGGGGGGGGGTTACAGGTTCAAAGCAGTGAATGTAGGCAATTTAGTTACTACATGTATTTACCTCCGCAAAGCGGGGCTTTTAATTTACCCATTGTAAAGCTCAGAGTTTTAACTTGTTATTGTTAAAATTTGGTCAAGAAAATCAATATATTTACTTATTTAATGTCTTTTTCCACGCCAAGCAGACTTTTTTTAATTTACCACAGCATTACAGAATGTTATGATATTTGATCTTTTGACCCGGACACAAACACCCCGGTTTGCCAGGGGGCAGAGCCAAACTTAAATGTCATATGGTAACCCTCTATCATGTGGATAACTGTGGCAAATTTCAAGTTAAATTCCACTAAATGGTTCGGAGGAGATAGCATGAGACTGAATGTTTATAATATTTGACCCTGCACTCTGACTATATCCTCTTCCACCCCCACCCGGTCACACACACCCCACCTACCACCCAGTCACACACACCCCCACCTACCACCCCACGGGGTGGAGTCAAACAGAAATGTCATCTTGCAATTGGCAATCATATCGGTAACCCACATAACAACTTTGGTTGACTTCTGACAAATTTGTTTCACAGGAGAGAAAATACAGCGAGATGAACAGACACGATTGCAATATCACCTCCATTTTTTTCAAAATGTGTGCATATAAAATCACTGAATGGTTCTCATTCCCATATTTAAATATATACCTCACCTTGTCAGCCAGCCCTCTCTCGCAATTCATCCACCCACCCTCAGGCTAAGTGGTACATGAATATTTTATTATATTTGATGATACAATTTACAGATTTATACCGAGTAGCAAATTGATGAGATATGGTAATGACCTGCATTATAACTCAACCACACACACTCACCCCACCCCACCCATCCACCCCTCTTAACCTGAACCACAATAACTGTCTCTATGATGAAAAACAATTCGAGAAATTTCACTATCAG
This sequence comes from Chaetoderma sp. LZ-2023a, assembly GCA_034401795.1. Classification (NCBI taxonomy): domain Eukaryota; kingdom Metazoa; phylum Mollusca; class Caudofoveata; order Chaetodermatida; family Chaetodermatidae; genus Chaetoderma; species Chaetoderma sp. LZ-2023a. The sequence goes on from JAVVLW010001986.1 coordinate 25,495, forward strand.
CTTTTCTCCACTAAATCCCCATTTGGCTTTCTGATTTCTTCTAATGTAGAACTAACAAAGTCTGCGAATAAAGCCATCGCGAGTCAGATCAGAGACAAGCACATGATCTAGCCTGATTTGCCATTAGATTATGCGGCATACCAGCCCGCTAGTTTACTCTCCTGTGTTCAAGTCAGAGCTCGCTGTAAATGTAGCGATAGTTTGAATTTTCCTCTAAGCCCCCGAATGACAAGTCAGTGTGATTGAGACTCACTTCTTTATGCAGTGGTATTATAGAGGGTTTTGCAATGGTTAGAGGAAAATCCCCCTCTTATCAGCGAATCAATGCCTAGATTTACCCATTCACACTCCTGATGATCCCTTCGACACGCAGTCGATCCCACAACTTATCCGCTGGCAAATCCACTACACAGAACAGTCATTATGTTGACAGCGATCTAGACAAGAAGCAAGGGCCTTAGCTTGTTTGCTCCAAGCCCACTGACTTCCCTAAGCTTGCCAATCATCGCTTACTGATTGTGTGAAATATCTTTGTCTCCAGAGCATATGCCAAGCCACAGCTTACTGGCAGATTTGCAAACACCTTTTACTTTGAGCCTTTTCAATGCTATTTATATTTTTTATTTCTTTAGTTTAAGAATAGGTGGGGTGGCAGTACTGAGAAAAAAAAATTGAGCGAGAATGACAAATGGATGTTTGATGGCCATCATATTTCAACAAATCTTTATTGCAGGTTATTTATTTGTTACTGTGATGAGCAGCACCTAAAAATTGCAGAAATGTGAGTCGTTGTCAAAAAACAATTGCACAAATAATATTTTTATCCATCTTATTTGTTACACAGTACAAGATATGGCACTCCAGCAGCATAAATCAGACAAGTTGAAATTACCTCTAGCATCAGTGCTTCATTTCTGAAGTGCATGAGCACTTGCCTGCACCTACAGCTTACATAATAGATGAATCCAGTGTACAGATGAATCACCATCACATGTAGGCTGATGGCATAATCAATTACGTCATCAATGACTTAATTAAGTTCGTCTTAAACGCTTAATAGTCCGTCAAGTTGAAAGAACTGTGTCATTTCTATGTAATAACCATTCCGTTAAATATTTTGATACTAATTTGACTGGTTGCTGACATAGGAAGCAACAACAGCCAGTCAAATTAGTTTCAAAATATTCAACAGCTTACCTGAATAGTTTCCTGGAAATTGAGATTCAGGGATCGCTCCCAACACAGGGAAAGCGTAAGTGGAGCTCAGCTAGAGATGGGTGGAGTGTTAGCTAAAACTGGATTCCGCCATTCCACACCCACATGTCAAGCTTTTAGTCCAGCTGTACTTCTTTTCAATCGCATGAACACAATACTAAATCATTTGCTCATCTGCCAAATTTAGATGAGCATGATTTATCTGCTCACCTTACGCGACTCAAACATTCTAGGTGCACTAGTTGTAACCCATTAGTGGTCAAAATTTGTCAACAAAATTTGGTGTTGCTTAGAGAATGTCCACTTGAAGGCTGAGAAGACTATTTTTGAAAAATTACCACTGGAATGATGGCTAATGACCCAGTTATGTCAGTTGTAAATTTTCAAATATGGTCTTCTCTTGGATTGAAATGGACATTTCTCAAGACAACTAGTGGCTGATTTAGAACGACTTGACCATTAAATGGTTAATGTTGAAAAAAGGCACTGGTATTAAACATTTAAAGCGATGCTAATCTCATCTCAAATGTTGTACTGCACCAATAGATTATGGTTTATAGATTCCAGATCATTCATATCCTGTCATTCCTGTATCTGTATCACAATTATCTGCTTTGTAATATCGTGTAAATGCTGAACAGGGATCTCCACCATTTTGTCTCCTCTAGCGATAGTGTGTGATGTCATCTAAGTGCCAATGCATTACCTTCTTTATTGTGTAATAAACATCTTGTTGAATATTTTGAAAATAATTTGACTGGAAGTTGTTGATAGGCAGCAACAACTTCCAGTCAAATTATTTTCAAAATATTCAACAGCTTACCTGTATGATTGCTTTTATACCGCAATGTCAAGGTATAGATGGCACCTCTATGACTGAGCGTGTAACACGCTAGGTTTTTCTGATTGGTTGAAAAGTAAATCATGACAGCCATCATAAGCTGTAAGAATGTATCAACATTTATCTACTAAAACCTTCATATCTTTCTTTGACTGGATGATAAAAAGCTTAAAATTCCATGCATAATTTATGAGTGGCGTATTAGATCATCTGTATAGATATCATGAGTCGAGATTAGTTTTCCTTTCACTTTAAAATTTCTTCAAGAAAATTTCAATTTTCTCAAAAGAAATGCTGGTTTGCATAACAAGACAATCTTTGAAAATTTATCACTGGAATGACTGGCTCGGTTATCGTACCAGTCATTTCAGGGGTAAATTTTGAAAAATAGTCATTTCTTCGGCTGCCAATGGACACTTCCAAGGACCACTACAGAAGCCATTTCGGGCCGACTTGAGTATCAACGGTTAATGAATTGTGACATTGATGTACATATAATGCAACAGCTTCAAGTGCAAATTTAAAATCAGCATGCACAAAAAAATAAAAAGAATATAAAAAGAATTTCGTCTTCAAACTTAATCAAATAAAAGAATACAATATGGCCACTAAACATACTATATTTTGTTTGGTTCATGACGGCCATGTTTTTTTTATGCATCAAATTCCCGTGAACAAACTGTAATGCGCTTAGTGTCTAATCATATTTCAAAAATTTCAGCACGATCCATTCAGAGGTAATGGAGAAGTAATTTTCATGAAGACCATATCATCTAAAATGGATTCTGAAACATTTGGTCATTCAAGTTCCCTTGAACAAACTTGGCTCAGCTGTTGCCTAGGTAGATGATCTTTCATGAATTTTAAGCGATCCCCCAAGTGGTTTCGAAGAAGATTTTTAGACATTTCAAAAAATTGGCCCAAATCCAAGGTAGCCACCGGCCAAATTGGCCACTCAGCTTCGTTTTAACAAACTTGGAGCTCTATGCCCTAAGGATGTTTCCTGAAAAATATAATTGAAATCTGAGCCCAGTGGATCGCGAGAAGACATTTTAATTTTCCTATTGCTTTATTATGTGAGTTTTGGGCAGGAAAATTATCCAAGATGGCCACCAAATTGTTAATCCGACAGTTTCAAAAGTAACAAATCTGAAATAAGCATACCGGCCCACAGCGCCCATGTTTCTTGAAATATCAACTTCCATTGAACAAATTTTAGTGGCCCTTACGGCTTAAATTTCAGCCTGATCCATTCAGCAGTTCTGCAGTTGGCTGTATACGCACTAAGGACACTTCCTGAAAAATATGATTGAAATCCACCCAGTGGTTCTCGAGTGCTTTAAGTATGGCATTTTTTGGTGGGAAAATGACATATAAAGATATTTAATGGACATCTTGTTAAATATCTGGGGAAAAAACAAACATTTAAGACCTTTTTAAAAAAAATTAATACTTTTGAAAAAAAAAAATTTCTCCCTCCCTACTGAAGTCTTTTTCCCCCACCCGGTTTGCAGGGATTTTTTTCTGGATGGCCTAATAGAATTGTAAATAAACCTGTAAGCAGTCACAAAATAAGTTTTAACCCTTTCAACTTCAGTATCTCTATTTCAAAGCAACCATATAGGTAAGAAAAAATTTAATATTTATACAAATTTGACTGGAAGCATTTAATACATTGGGATACACTGCTGTCCTCAGGCAAATCAGCTGAACACTACCAGACTATTTTTACATTGTCAAGGATGTGGTTGAAATGCTGAACTAATTAAGGTGAACAATCAAGCCTTTAACAATATTGGTTCAATACACCACGCTTAACCCTTTACTGGTCAAGACAGCCTAAACTGCCCTTTGCAGTGGTCTTAAGACATGTCCATTTGCAGAGCAAGAGAGGAATATATTCGAATACTTACGACTGGAATGACTGGCCCTATAACCAAGGCAGTCATTCTAGTGGTAAGTTGTGAAAAATAGTACTCGCTTGGCCTGCGAATCAACATTCAATAAAGATATAATTTGGTTTTTCATGACCAAATTTGACCCTCAAATGGTTAATAGAACTCAAACTCATCCAAATAAGGGGCTTAATGAATTTCATAAAAAATTCACAAGCTCTTAACAAACAGTTAGTGTGTACAGAGAATGGCAATTGTTCCACAGAATTAAATAAACAGGCATATTTATTCATCTAGTCGTTCCATCAGACAACAGACACACTGACAAGCCAACAAGATCTTTACCTCAACTGTATAACAAGTCTTCCATCAGAAAACACACACAGAGGACAATATACATGACAAAAGCCATTGGCAGGCAGCAATCAAACAGAGCAAGTGTTTGATCCATAGCAATTGAAAAGATGAGGAGTAATTATACAGGCAGGTAAACTGGTGACACCTGAGCTATTGGCTGACTGTTCCCAGACTGACAGAGCTCAGCAGGAGATATCACCTTAGTTACAGCACATTCAACTCATATTCAATTAGCTGATCTTTCCAGTCTGCCTTCTTGAGCATGTACATGGCTTTATCAGCAAACATGGAAAACGCATCAGCATCTGAGCCTTTAACACAAGATTTCCTGTACTAAATACTTGTACATATTAGAATAATCTGGAAAGCAAATTTTGTTACTTCTTAAAAGCCCAGAGTCCCCATGCCACCCCTCCCCCACCCCCTACAGTCATGACAGTAGGACATGTATTTACAGAACATAGTCATTGCGCTCCATGAGAAAAAATTCACAAGGCCAACAATCAACTTGCAGCAATGTTGACATTTGAAAAGGAGCATCAATAATGGAAAACAGTGCTCATGTTAGGAAGGGCCATGGGGTTATTATAAACAACCCCCAACCCCCCTACTTTTAAAAGGGTTTCAATTTTTTTAACAACAGGTGTGACAAAATCCTGTAATTTTCATGGTTATTGAACTACTGGTACAGAAAGGTTCAAACCAACATACCAATTAACCCTTTAGCCCTCGAATCTGTTCCAAGAAAATAGAGAATGTCCATCTGCAGACTAAGAGAACCATTTTTGAAAATTTACTACTGAATGACTGCCTCGATAACCGGCCAGTCAATTATCGAGCCAGGCATCCCAGTGGTAATTTCTCAAAATTAGTTCTCTTAGTCTGCAGATGGACATTCTCTATGAGAAAACAAAAATTTTCTTGACAAGTTTGAGGGTTAAAGGGTTATGGTCAAGCTGGCCAAAACCAGCCTCTGCAGGAATGTCCATTTGCAGGCCTAGAGATGACTATTTCTGAAAATTTATCGATAACCAAGCCAGTCATTTCAGTGGTAAATTTTCAAAAATAGTCACCATCTCTTGGCTTGCAAATGGGCATTCAGCAAGTAAATATTTAGCTTTTCTTGATCCAATTTGACCATTAAAGAGCTAAGCAACTTTCATCTAACTTTCATCCAAATTATAAATTTGCAAACATTTATCTAAAAATGTGGAAAAGAATAATACAGAGAATTAACCAACCCATTCATAAATGAATTCCCCATATCTTAATTTCAAGACTATAATACAGCAAAAACTATTGAATATTTTGAAATCAACCCTTTACCACTCAAATTTGTTTAAGAAAATTTCAATTCTCTCAGAGAAAATGTTCATTTGCAAACCATGAGAAGACGATTTTTGAAAATTTACCACTGAAATGACTGGCTCTGATATCGAGCCAGTCATTTGTGTTAAATTTTCAAAGATAGTCTTCTGTTGGACCAACACTTGTTGGTCGGCCAATGGACATTTCTCAAGACCACTGCAGAAGCTGTTTTTGGCTGATATGAATGTTAAAGGGTTAATATGATTAGATGTTGCTGCCTTAGGCAAAATGGCTTCCAGTCATATTAACTTCAAAATATTCTATGAATCAGAATGAAATTATTTTTTCAGGTATTTGTCGGTGAAAGGGTTATGGTCAGGAGAATTTCAACTTTATCATAGAAAATGTCTATTTGTAGATCGAAAGATTATTTTTTTTAATTAACCACTGGAATGACAAGCTCGGTTATCAGACCAGTCATTCCAGTGGTAAATTTTCAAACAGAAATGTGGTTGCAATGCAATCATGAAGCTCGACCTTATTCATCATGACAGCAATGACCCATGAAGCTGGACATCAAATATAGTAGGATTATCAATAAACTTATCATTGACCATGACCATTGAGCTTTTGACCCCAGAGTAATTGTGTCATTCCTTATCATTACCATGTGTCCAAGGTTGGGTGCAGCATTATTGAGCCAAGATGAGAACCGCTAAGTTGATGTAAAAGTATAATGTTATTGTTGTGAAAACCTGTAAGTTTTGTCATTATCCCACGGACCTTGACCTTTTGATGCCAAGGTAATGCGGCATGCCATCTCATTACAAGTGCCTAAATTTGGGGTCTGTATGCTTAACTAAACATGAGATATAAACTGCTATGTTAAGCTAACCGCAAAATGTTAATGTTGAAAAAGAATAGATTTTTGCAAGGACACAGTGACCTCAAAGACCTTTGAGTCCCAGATGGCATAAGTCATTCCCTCTCATTATAAAGAAGCATATGTCCCACTTTGGCATCTGTATGATTAAGCAAACATGCGATATGAACGATCTAAGGTTGAGCTTTTTACCAATATCACAATGATAATGACTTTGGACTTTTTAGCCCAAAGGTCATTGTGTCATGCCCTCTAGTTATAAGGAAGTGTGTCCAACTTTGGGTCCAGTAAGAGTAACCAAACTTGAGATATGAACTGCTAAATTGAGCTAAACGCAAAATCAATGTCTCAATGACCTTTGAACCTTTGACCCCAAAATCACTGTGAGGCCACTAATTATAAGGAAGCATGTCTAAAAGTTTAGGTCCAGTACGATTAACCAAAGATGAGATATATATATATATATAAGGAAACGTGGTTCCAAGTTTTGGTCCAGTATGACTAACCCAAGATGAGATATGAACTGCTAAGTTGAGCTAAACTAAATTTTAATGTTGAAAAGAACCAAGTTTTTACCAAGTAACGGTGAGCTTGCCCTTTGAACTTTTGACCCCATGGTCATTCTCTGATACCATGTAATTAGAAGGAAGTGTGTTCAAGTTTGGGTCCAGTATGATTAAGCAAACATGAGATATCAACTGAAATTGGCCGATCAAAATTCCTGTTAGAAATGTTGAAGCGTACCATCATACGATCATGTAACCCATTGGATCTGGCCATTAAGGAGTTGCATTTTAAAGGATTTCCAGAAAATTTTCGGAAAATCCAAGACGGCCACTGGAAAAATTAACCAATCAGAGGTCTGAATTGAAGATCCCTGAGCCTACCGCCAAAAATACCCTTCCAGCCAAATGTGATTAAAATGTGCAAACCTCTTTAGGACGATAGAGACATTTTAAAGGATTTGCGAAAATCTTTTCGGAAAATCCAAGACGTCAGCCAAAAAAAAAATTTCTGCGGAATTAAATGTCTCGCCTGTCTCCTGTTTGTCACAGTGGCATTGACCTTTAACCTTGTGACCTGCATGTTATCATGATACTTCCTAACCTTATAGGCAACCATGGTTCAAATTTAGTTCCAATATGAATTAACCAATCCCGAAATAAAATTGTTTTGTAGAATGGAAAAACTTAACGTTGAAAAAGCAGAATTGAAATAGTAATATTAGATGGTCCTTGACCTTTGATCTAATGAGCTTAATATCATCATGATGCCTCGGTATGGTATGTGAAACCATGTTCCCAAGTTTGGTTCCAGTAGGATTAAACAGTCCTAAAATATAGGCAAACAAAAAATTTTTTTATTGGAAATTCAAACATGACAGGTGAAATATCAAGGCTGTGATTACCTTGACCTTTGATCTATGATGTCACTATAGGGGGGGGGGGGGGGGGTGGGGGGGCCATGTGTCCAAGATTAGTTCTGGTAATATTAAGTAATTCTGAAATATAAATGTATATCACTTGCTAAACAGAAAAATTTTGGTTGAAAAAGCCTTGACCTTTAACATGGTGACCTCCATCTCACCATCCTGTATCCTCTTGGTATAAGCAACTATGTACCCAAGTTGTGTTCCATTAGGGTTAAGCAATCCGGAAATATAACCAGATATGATTTGCTTAGCCTAAAAACTTCACATAGAAAAATAACATTTTGTAGAGGTCTAGACCTTCGTTGTTGTGACTTCAGTGTCAGCACGCTGCTTCCTAACATTATAGGTAACACAGTATCCAAGTTTAGTTCCAATAGGATTAACCAATCCTGAAAGATAAACTGATAAGTTTTGCTAAACGCAAAAACTTAACATTGAAAAAACATTGAAAAAAACATTTTGTATCAAGGTCACAGTGAACTTGACCTTTGACTTTGTGACCTCAGTATTATCATGCTGCTTCCTAAGAGTATAGGCAACCACATGGCCAAGTTTAGTTGCAATAGGACTAACGGATCCTGAAATATAAGCTGAGAAGTTTTGCTAACCGCAAAAACCTAAAAGTGTTGATGCCATTGCCGTCGGACATACTGGTGCCTACCCATGTAAGATCCTTCCAGCAAAATTCTGCCAAGCGGTCAGTTGCCCATAAGTTTTAAAGGATTTTTGTAACGTTTAAGATGGCTGCCAAAAGAATTGGCCAATCAAAATTCTTATTTGTAAGTGATGGAGTCTACCGCTATAGGCTCATTCACAACAAGTCTATTTGAAATCTGGCCGCTGATTTATAAGGCGTAGCATTTAAAGATTCCAACAATTTTTCAGAAATCCAAGATGGCCACTGAAGGAACGGACCAATCAAAATTCTGAGTAGAAGTTCTAAAATCTAGAACCAGACTCCTCCAGTTAAATTTGGTTAAAATCCGCTAAGCCGATTAGGAGATACGTTTTAAAGCAAAGGTTGATGGATGAGGGATGTGGGCAGATGGACAACTTACGGTCACCATGGCATAAGCTCACTTGGACATTCTGGCCAGGTGAGCTAATAATACAAATACTGACACATTCACTTCACCTCAAAGTTGTCCTTACAATGGTCAGACTAATGTTAGCGATAGACTTTATGTTGTCTCGCAAATGCTAATTCACGGAAGCGCTAATCCAGTGGGTAATCCCTATGTGAATGCGTGATCAAACAAAGTGCCACCTCGGCCTAGAAAATCATCCTATGTGCGGATTAGTGTGCGCGGTGACAAATGGTCCGATAATAGTCTCCTAGGCACTCAGATTAGTGTCTCTAACACCCTAAAACGAGATATATCGAGCAAATCAACAACATATTCAAAATAAATACCCAAATTTATACGATAGGGATACACACGTAAGAAAGTTCTAAAGCAGTCGATTTAGTTATGCCACATCTGGTGATTAGAATAATTCTGTGTAAAATACCAGTGAAACAGATAATAGTAGATAAGGGCTAAATTAAGGGAATAACACATTATAGGGTCTTAACCATTTATTAGCCAATATTCGTTAAGGACCATTGAAATGTTTCCTTAGTTAATGACCATATGCAGGCCAACAGGTCTTTTGAAAATTTATAATGGGAATGACTACCTTAACGCTATCGAGCCAGCCATTCCAATGGTAAAATTTCATAAATGTTGCCCGCCATCACATAATACAGTTTTATCCTGCCAATTCTTTTAAGATGAGGACAGACACACATACCCTAAGACCAAAATATTTCAGATCGTGAGATATATCATTAATGGTAAAGCATTACACTTTAGAAAGCAGTCATTCCAATAGTAAAATTTCATAAATGTTATCACATAATATGCCATCTCATAACACGGTTCTACCCTAGCAATACTTTTACTCATTTTAACCCTCAAATTTGGTTTTTTAAATTTCAATTTTCTCATAGAAAATGTCCATTTGCAGACCAAGAGAAGACTATTTTTGAAAATTTACCACTGGAATGACTGGCTCGGTTAGTGAGCCAGTCATTCCAGTTGTAAATTTTCAAAAATAGTCTTCTCTTCGTCTGCAAATGGACATTTCACAAGTCCACTGCAGAGCCATTTTGGCTGAAATGAGAGTTAAAGGGTTAAGATGAGGACCGGCACACATACTCTAAGACCCAAATATTTCAGATCATTTGAGATATATCATTAATGGTAAAGGATCACACTTTAGAAAAATTAATTATACAATAAAGAACGAAATCATGGCATCTCCCCCTAATATATTCAATGAAGATTAATTAGTTTCAAGACTTTGAGATGATTGTCAGGGTGCATAATTCAGGTTAATACAGACAGATTTTACTGAAATCAGAAATGTGATCACAACTGAGGTCCTCTAGCACAGTATCTATGTAGCAAATTCAAACTAAATACGTCTAGGCATTAATCGCCAACAATTGACAAGAAAGTTTAAATCTCGGCTTAGTACTTGTAAATATCCATTTGCAAGCCAACCTTTGACATTTTGATCCCAAAATCCATAAGGTTCTTTGGATACCTGAGGGCAAACTCCCACCCAAGTTTAGTAAAGATCCCTTAACCCATTACACTCATATCAGCCAAAAAAGGCTTCTGCAGTGGTCTTGAGAAATGTCCATTTGCAGACCAAGAAGACTATTTTTAACAATTTACCACTGGAATGATAACAGAGCCAGTCATTCCAATGGTAGATTTTCAAAAAAAGTCTTCTATTGGTCTGCAAATGGACATTTTCTATGAGAAAATTGAAATTTTCCGGAACAAATTTGAGTGTTAAAGGGTTAATAGAACTCGCGCTATCCTCCGAAAATGCAGTAAAATTTGATTAATTGTGACCTTGATGGCTTAACATTTGACATTTTGACCCCAAAATGAAAAGGGTACTTGGGAGTCCCAAGTACAAATGAGCTCCAAGAACAACCTCCCACCAAAGATTGATAAAGATCCCTTCAATAGCCCTCGAGTTATCGTTGGCGAAACAAAATATAATTTCATTACAGTAATTCTGTGAGCATGACCATGACCTTTGATTATTTGACCTCAAAAGCCATAGGATTATTTTGATCCCCAACTTCCCAATCAAGCTCAGTAACGATCCATTTAATAGAATTTGAGTTATCATCCGTAAATACAATATAATTTTATTAATTAGGACACTGTAATGTGTAATCTTGACCGTTGACTACAAAATTGCTACGGTTCGTCTAAAGAATGCCAACGATAACATCTCATTCAAGATTGGCAAATATGCCTTCAATAGAACTAGAATTATTATCCGGAAACGAAATATAATTTCATTAATTGGGTCACCATGACCTTTTGACTCCAGAATTGATAAGCTTCTCTGGGCCCCAAAAATAATCCTCCAACCCAAGATTGGCGAATCACTCCAGTAGAGATAGAGTTATCACATCGGACGGAAACGCTATATACCCACACAAACCCATCTATATTGGGAGCATAATCATGGAGCCACTCATTCATCCTAAAAATTCAAAAATTGGCACATGGACATTTTTTAAATCCGCTTCAAAAGCCAGTTTTGGGATGTATGGCTGTTAAAAAGCTGAGCACGTTTAAATCTAGTCAAAACCATAGCATCGATGAATTGTAAGGTTGTCAGGACTCAGTGGAGATAACGCTGGTGAACATGGACACATTTTGCTGAAATTGAATCATGACATAGTGTCTCCACTAATATATAGTGAAAATATATTGCTGGTGTAGGATCAAAATCCATCGTGATCAGTCATGAAGGAAAAAGTTTCGATGGATTACAAGCTTGTCAGAGATAACTCTGATGAACACAAACAGATTTTGCTGAAACATGACCATAACTGTGACAGTGTTTTACCTTGGTTGACAAAAGGGCAGGGTGTCACACGAGGTAGAGAGGACATCAGGGGCATTTATGCTGTAAAATTATGGCATTTGTTGCTAAAATTAAATAAATTGAGGTTTAGAGCATGGTGTTGTAAATTAAATTAGTGCAGGGTGGAGCCCCTTCTGCACCCATCAAGGTCAAACACAGTGCGAGGTCCTCTCACATGGGATTGGTGCAAATTTAAAGTAAATGTGTTGATGCCTTCTCAAGTAATTTAACCTATGGTGCATGTAAACTGTGTTTAGAATGGATGTAAGTATTTTTTATGTAACTCTGGCAAATATATAAATATACAGATGAATTTCACCAAAGCTAAATAATGACACTGCGTTTCACCCTAAAATATATGTTGCAAAAAACTGAGTTAAGTTTAAAACACTCAGAGATCTGGCCCAAAGAAGATGTTCAAAAAATTTCAAACTAACTTTGGCAAATATCGATAGATTCCGCTGAAAATTGCAGATGCATGTCTTCAGGTGGTAATGGTAAGACTGTATAGTCAAACCAACATGCCGATTGCTGTATGTCTGCCTCAACACCAACTACATCTCCCCCCCCCAACCCCATTAAGTGGGAGTGGGAGTATAAAAGCTTAAACACAAGAGTCACAAGTGAGCCTGCATCGCTCACCTGGAACATGTGGAACATAGGAATTACAACCGGGAAGGCCTTTATGTAGAACACTAAGGTTTGACAACAGCAAGAACAACGAAGTGTCCTACGATAACTGGTTAAAATCGGTCCAATGGTTTTCGAGGAATGTTCCCATTGATATTTACTATGGGGGTTTTTGGCCGTAAAAAAATCAAACATGGTCCGTTATTTCCGACAGAGTTGAAAGTGGCAAATTGGAAATCAGCATATTAAACGAGAGCCATCAGAAGACGGCATATCTGGAATCGTAGCTAAACTGTAGGAGTTGCGTTGACATCTTGAAATGATTGTCAGAGATTGACGGACCGACAGACTGACACATACATTCTAGAGATGCATGGATGTACAGGCATACAGATAGCACATGCACATCTTCAAGTGGCAATGAGAACCCTTACCAAGTTTTAAAAAAAATCACAGCTAAATTGTAGGAGTTGTGTTGACAATAAATGATTGGTACTGCAGTTCATGTATCAGCTTTAAGATATTTAAAGGGTGATAACTGTGTAATGAATAATTTTCTGCACATGAAAAAAGCAAATGCACATCTTCAGACGGTAATGACTAGATTCACCACGTTTCAAAAGAATTGTAACTAAACTGTAGGAGTTGCGTTGACCAGGATGGGCCTACAGACGAACATACATTTGGGACAGATGGATGGACGTACAGGTATACAGATAGCACATGCAAATATCCAGAGTTCCAGACTGGCGGAGACCTGAATAAATGAAATTGCATCGCCGAGAGCCTCATTGTCGGATAATCACCACATAGACCTTTCCTGCATTAGTGTATTTTGTGAAAGTACATTACCTTGCCACAATGTATTGCGGGATCCACTACTGGCTTGTATACCTGACAACCAATGTGTGAACAGCGTTACTCTACCATTAGGCTCAGATACAAAGCAATTTTTGCCATTTATATGAAGAACTAAGATCAAAACATTATTGAAATCACACATCACAGGAAGGCTAAGCCAAGTTTGTTTCTGTATTACATTTCTGTATTACCGTAGTTTTAATATTTTTGTAAAATTTCATTCAGTTAATTGTAATTTTAAAATACACTCCTATTTGTCCACTTGATTTAACCCTTTAACACTCATATCGGCCAAAACAATTTTCAAAAATACACTTCTCTTGGTCTGCAAATGGACATTTTCAATGAGAAAATTAAAATTTTTAAAAACAATTATCAGGGTTAAAGGGTTAATAAATTTAGGCGAAATCGTATATTTTACATATTCACATAACTCAGTGAACGTTACATGTATACAACAATATGAAAAATAATTCATTAATGTTTAGGCAATGAACCTTTCCAGTTTATCCTGAATCCATCATGTGATGCCATAATCAACTATGTGACATGTAGGGTGATGTCATAATCAATGACACCATGAATGATGTAGATAAGTAAGTTGCACGCGAGCGTTGTTGTACGAATTGTTTGTCTTTACAATTAACACTCAAATTGTTAAAGAAAATATAAATTTTCTCATAGAAAATATCCATTTGCAGACCAAGAGACCATTTTTTTAAATCTACCACTGGAATGACTGGCTCGGTTATCGAGCCAGTCATTCCATTGGTAAACTTTCAACAAGGCAAATCAATAAATTGATGTATGCTCCCCAAAGGCATACCCTGCAGAGAAACTGAATGGATAACCCGAAGGCATAAGCTTCAGGGAAAGGTTTGGAACTGTGGCTCAGACACTGACAGAGAAACGAACTTGAAATTGTCAATGAGATATCACCATAGCAGGCCATTCTTAAAATATTGTTGGTTTGGGGTAGTGATGTTAAATCCACAATTTGTAGAGTAGGAATGATTCGGTGGGCCATCATTCTTTGGTCTGGCGGGATTTGCCCTAATGAACAATTTGTTAAGGATAGCTTAATAAAAGCAAAATCTATGTTTCTCTAAATAAACACACTTAGACTAGTGTCTTGAAACTATGGCCCGGAGAAACATTTTCTGTGATATTCAGTCGACCATGAAAAGTAGGTCAGCATGACCTACTTTTCATACTCCGCACACACCTTCTCCCTAAGATGCATCCACATACCAAGTTTGGTGACCATATGTGAGTCTTGAAACTATGCCCCGGACAAACTTATATATGGTGAACGAATGGACAGATGAATGGACGGACGGACAAAGTGGCGACTATATGCTCCCGCGAAATTTTTTTCGGGGAGCATAAAAATAGTACTCTTCTCTTGGTCTGCAAGTGAACATTTCTCAAGACTACTGCAGAAGCCATTTTTTGGCCGATATGAGTGCTAAATGGTTAATAAAGATGCTGTTGACTATTTTGAAACTAATTCGCTGTTGCCCTAGACGATGCTCCCATAGGCAGCAACAGCACCCAGTCAAATTAGTTTTAAAATAATCAAGAGCTTGATCCCAACACGAGCATAGTGTGGGTGGAGCTTAGCTATCGATGAGCAGGGCATAGCTAAAACAGGAAGGGTCCATTGGACACGCATTCCAATGATGTATGACTTCAATAATATTGTCATTTTAGTTTATAATAGGAATGGTTTAAACTGCGATGGATTTTAGTTCAATAGTAACTAAATGCTGCTTGTTGTTGGCTTTACCAGCCAGCATATACATCTTTGTCTGAAATGATAATTTTATAATATCAGTTTATGTGCATGTACACATGTTTTTGCAGTAGGGTAAAATCTCAATGTTCAATGCACAGTATGGCAGTATACATCTAGGAGTTGTCTTATGGTGATCCATGCTAATTAATGTTCTAGGATAAGTTTTTCATTTGTGAAACATGCACCAATTCCATACATAAACGAGGAACTGAAGAGGCCAGCTCTATGAAATTTATTTAACCTGTTAATCCCAGAGACCAGAAATGAACGAATTTTATTATGTAATGTAGTAAGTAAATCATTGAACACAATAGGCAAATTTATACGCTCTATGCTGCGATTTCGCACGCTGGTGAATTCGCTCCAAAATCAGTCATGGCTTATGAGTGGACACACTAGGCGAACCTCTCAGCGATTCCTGACACAAGGCATGAGGGCAGCCTTTTATGACATCTAACATGTGATAGAATCATGTCAGATGATTAGCTATCGCCATTTCGTACGCTCGACGGCAATCGCTAGAGCGGACACACTACAGGAATTTATAGACTGGCCACCGAGCGATAGTCCATCGCTAGTGCATTTATATGATATGCCTTATATGAGTGTATATGCTGGCATATGAAATCAGACGTTGTTGTTGGAGCGGATACACATGGCGAATTTCTTCAAATTTACGCTGACACTGCGTAGAGCCCATAAATTCACCTAGTGTGTCCGTGGGTCTGTTGAATATTTTTAAGTTCATGTAAATGGGTGTACTCTTGCGCGATTACGCGATTAAGTTGAAAATCACGATTATGTTTTAAATCATGAATTTATATGATTAAAAATTAAATAATCGAATAATCATTAATATTTTCTAATGCATAAAACATTTCAAAACCTAACTTTCAATTACTTTTTAATGTGATCGGTCATGTAAAAGGATATTTTGCTTAGTGAATCTATGTCCATTTGCAGGGCAAGAGAGGCTATTTTTGAAAATGTATTACTGGCTTGAGAATCGAGCCAAGCATTCCAGTGATAGATTTTCACAAATAGTCTTCTCCTGTCCTGCAAATGGAATTTTCTAAACACCATTCCAGTTTTCGTTATTGATATTCTTTTGTTGTTGTTGTCTTGGTAATTTGGGTCCAAGCTGATTAATCGAGTAATCATGATTATTTTTTAATAATCGATCGCGATCACACAACGCAATAATCGCGCAAGCCTAACTGGGAGCTCTTCCGAAAAAGGTTGCAGTTAAATTAGTGTCAAAATATTCAACATACACTGACATTCTCAAGGGTTAAAGTAGAGGGCTATGAATCACCAGCATAAACAGTTCATTCAAATTGTATTCGATAAACTCAGGCCTTTATGAATAGGTGGAGATTTATTAAACATTTATATATACCTCTGCGTTTGCGAATAATGAAGATCTATGGAGTCAACAATTTCCATTCTAATTATTTTCAAAATCTTCAATTTCATATATATAAAATTTGCTCCTTTGAATAGATTGCGTAGAATTCATAATCATTAAAATTGTAAATAATATGTCTTCTGTACTATAGGTTTACATGTATAACCCCTTAACACTCATATCAGCCAAAAAGGCTCCTACAGTGGTCTTGAGAAATGTTAATTTGCAGACCAAGAAGACTATTTTTGAAAATTTACCACTGGAGTGACTGGCTCGATAACCGAGCCAGTCATTCCAGTGGTAAATTTTCAAAAATAGTCTTCTCTTGGTCTGCAAATTTACATTTTCTTTGAGAAACTTGAAATTTTATTGAACAAATTCAAGGCTTTAAAGGGTTAAGACAGGAAATGCTAGATGGTCTAAGTCTAACTCTGAATTGTATATGTAAATTTTAACCGCTTAAAAGGCTCATTTACACCTGATGCTCGAAAATAAAATGGGTAAAATTGTCTACCTTTAGAAGCTTAAATTATGTACCCCGATGTAACGAATTAAATCTTAACATACCAGTATGACGATTCAATGATTTCATTCTGTATAAATTAATCTAATATTTTTTACAAATGTCATTGTGAATTTGAAAATTTTACATGGTCAAATTTGGTTTAAAATATCAAGTTATTTGCTTATTGAATTGAGATGCAGGCCAAGGGGATTTTTTGAACATTTAGCACATGAATTGCTAGACAGATTATCGAACCAGGCACTCTATAGCTAAATAGTGACAAATAGTCACAGGCATTCCTGTAGACCAAACATGTAGATAAATCAATGAATATTTAGGAATTTTTTTGACTGGAAGTTGGGACTGCATGCAGTCTAACTAGTTTTAAAATAATCAACGGAGAATTTCTTACAGCATAAAGTTTTTCAAATCTAATTTGTAGTGATGACATCTTTAATCCTTTAACCCTCAAATTTGTTCAAGAAAATCTAAATTTTCACATAGAAAATGTCTATTGGCAGACTAAGACAAGATTATTTTTGAAAATTTATCACTGGAATGACTGGCTCGGGTATCAAGCCAGTAATTTCAGTGATAAATTTTTTTAAATAATCTTTTTTGGGGCTGCAAATGGACATTTCTCAAGACCACTACAGTAGTCACTTTTGGTTGTCTTGAGTGGTAAAGGTTTAACCCATTAATGGTCAAGCCGGTCAAAACCGGCCTATGTAGTGGTCTTCAGGAATGTCCATTTGCCTGCCAAGAAGTCTATTTTTAAAAATTTACCACTAGAGTGCCTGGCTCGAAAACAGAGCCAGTCATTCTAGTGGTAAATTTTCAAAAATAATCCTCTC
This sequence comes from Chaetoderma sp. LZ-2023a, assembly GCA_034401795.1. Classification (NCBI taxonomy): domain Eukaryota; kingdom Metazoa; phylum Mollusca; class Caudofoveata; order Chaetodermatida; family Chaetodermatidae; genus Chaetoderma; species Chaetoderma sp. LZ-2023a. The sequence goes on from JAVVLW010001986.1 coordinate 43,427, forward strand.
TTGGCCTGAAAATGGACATTCAATAAGCAAATATTTTGGGGTTTTTTTTACCAAATCTGACCATTAAAGGTTTAAGCATAGGGTTAAGGATGGCTTTATCTGGCCCTGTAGCACTTATGAAGTGTTTATTTCTCAGTGTCACTAGCCAGAAGTCATCCAGGCATACAGAACTCCCGCTCTGACAATGCTATTGAAAGGAGAGGGAAAGATCTGCTGTGCATTACAATCAAGGAGAGTGATCATTCTGTAATTAATCACAGAAACTGACAGAAAACTGGGCAGCTGATCTGATAGCTAAATGAACTTCCTGATTTTCCAAATCAGTGTTTTATTAGGGCAGAGTGGTGTACACATAGAAATTTGTAAGACGTGTTGACCCCTCATAGGGATGAACAATGATCGCTGATTCATACTCAAAGGGGTGGGATACCGCAATAGAGCAAAAACAACCATCAGTTTAGCGGATTATTTTCAATCTGTATAACAACCAGAATCGGAAAAATGTCAGCCACATCAACCAAGTCCACTCCATCAAATACATGACTCCATTTCGTGTTAAACACATTTCAACCTAATATTTATGAGCTTAGTCAATAAAGAAAATATTTCAGATTATTTTAAAGACAGTTGGCTTAAAATCAGTTGCTACATCTAGGTTAGATAGCAACAAACTTCAGGCAAATATTTTAAAACATGTATCAAGTTTCATATTTAGTATTTCTCAAACATTTTTTAAAATTCAATTCAGCATGATATAGGTTAAACAACACATATTTTGTTTCAAACATAATAGCCATGTGCTGAAATCAGGCCCAAAACTTTTGAGTCACCAAAAATGTAAAAAATTAAAATTGCATAAAACCTTCAACAGATCTGAACTTCCACACACGCTAGACAAATCTATTTTTTTTAATTCTTCATTAGTGAATAACCATATTTATCATTTGTATGGTTGGAAGAAGGTGATGAAGGTTGTAATTGCTAGCAATTTGAGGTGATGATGTGAATAATTAGGCAGGCCTCTCCATGACAATTTGGAAGGGGAGGCATAAATAGCTCTCCTGGATTTAAATTTGAATTTCTGCAGACTACATTGTACATGGGGTTTAACTCTGGATATGAAGAATATTTTGAAAACAATTTGACTGAAAGCTAAGCCACCAACAACCTTCAGTCAAATAGTTTTCAAAATATTCAACCGGTCTAGTGTTAGTGTCCATCGAAATTGTTGTCCGGTAGCTTGCAGCAGCGAGACAGTTAAACCACAAAGAAGAGCAGTGTCAACTGACCAGTACCATACACTCTTATCCCTTACCACACCGATGTCAAAATTAGAAATTTTTAAATTAAATTAAAAGATGAACTGTGTTCATTTTTCAACAAATTTGGTGGAAGATGTTGCTGTCATAGACAGCAACATCGTCCAGCAAAGTTGTTGAAAAATGTACACCCGTTTCTTTGCCATTGTCACATTAAAAATATAAAATATTGACATCAGAGTGGTAAGAGTCAAACTCTGTCATTTTTATTGAGTAATGTAGGTGACCATGGCATGTGATGATGATATACACTCCTAAAATTCACTTCAGGAGAGGCTTGACTAAGTGAAAGACACTGTCTGTGCGTGCGTGCGTGCGTGCGTGCGTTGAGTTCTACCATAAAATCAATATAGGAGGCTTATCAATATACTTATGATTGACCATGAACATTGACCTTTTGACCCCAAACTAATTGTCTCATCACCTCTCATTAGCAAGTGTACAAGTTTGGGTGCATTATGATTAACACAATATGAGATATGAACTGCTAAGTTGAGGTAAAAGTAAAATGTGATTGTTGAGAAAACCCATGAGTTTTGTAATTATCACACTGACCTTGACCTTTTAATGCCAAGGTGTTTGTGTTATCCCAACCCATTATAAGCAAGGATGTGTCCGAATGTCGGAACTGTATGCTTGGAAATAAATATAAGATATAAACTGGTAAGTTGAGCCAAACTCAAAATGTTAATGTTGAAGAACCCCACAGTTTTCACCAATGTCACAATAACCTTGACCTTTACACTTTTGGCCCAACATCATTGTATGATGCCCTCCAATTACAAGGAAGTATGTCAAAGGTTAGCTACAGCATACTTAAATGTAGATGAGATATGAACTGCTAATTCGAGCTACATACGAGGTTTTGTAGAGGTCAGAATTATATTGACCGTCGACGGTGCGACTTCAGTGTACACATGCTGCTTCCTAACATTATAGGTAACAATGTATCTAAGTTTAGTTTCAATAAGATTGCAGGAAATGTCAATTTCCCTTTCTCCGAGATCTAACAATACTCACCATTCTGTTACTTCTGATATACAGCTGGCCCTGACAGCGGCTCTAGGATTATAGACTTAGAAAGCTTTACCGACTCCTGGGAACCGGGTACCCGGCTCCCCACTGCCGAGTACCCGTTTACCATAGAGCTCATATTGTTTGCATAGCCACCAAACAAGAGAAAACTATGGCTTGCCTCCGTGGGGCTGGGAGGCTGGGTCCGTAACAGAATGGTGAGTATTGTTAGATCTCGGAGAAAGGGAAATTGACATTTCCTGCATTCTCCTTCGATCAATACTCACCATTCTGTTACTTCTGATATACACCAGATTTGATCAGTAACCTGGTGGGAAGGGGCAAGCCATAAATGCTAATTTTGCCCCTTGGAGAAAGATTTTAGACTTCAAACTTGACTAACGGAGACCTAAAAGGACCGTCAAGTTCACGGAACCGAATCACATTCGCGTCACAGCCCCCCCCCCCCCTTTTTCCTCCTAAGAAAAGGGAGAGAACTAACGAACATGTATCTCGCCTGAAACACCAATATGCCAAGAGGGTTAACTACTCCCTGCATATCGCTTGTATTAGCCTGGGAATGAGCATGAATATATAAGATGAATGAACATGATACATATACATAATACAAAAAACTCTCACTTGTTGAATTACCTTATGATAACAGGACTTCAGACGTACCGCCTACAACCATACACCGGTTCGGCCATCAGTGACACAATCTGGTTGACATCCTCTCGCTTGACCATGCCTGCTTTAGGTTCTTTTCTTACCAAAGTGAAAAAAGGGGAAAAGCAGTGTGGTCACTAACTATCGTTTCAAAACAGCTAAAGCGAGTGGATTGGCTGAGTCTGACACATCCCTCATATAGTAATCCGTAAATGAGGACTCACAGTGCCATTGTGCAACGGCCATGATGTCCTCTAACGGAACACCATTGTAAAGGGCGGTCGAGGCGGCTATTCCTCTAACATCGTGTGCCCTTACGCCCTGCACCTGGTGCCCAGTCGCCATCTCATGAGTAGTCTGAATGCATTCGACCACCCACCGAGAGATAGTATCCATGGATGCGGCGCCATAAGGCTTTTTATGGCAGATCCACAGATGTCTATCGTTCGACCGTAACGAGTCAGTCCGTTTCTTGTACTTAGTCAAAGCATGGACCGGGCACCAGACACTGGCATCACGATCAAACCTGGTTAACTTCGGTATAATGATCGGTTTGCCGGGATATCTCAAAGATTGGTTCTTTGACATAAATTCTTCTCTTGGCAGAAGACCTTCTCCAGAAACAATAAATCGGTTCCACTCTGCCGAAAGCGCATGGATCTCACTGCGCCTTCTAGCTGAGGAAGCTGCCAATAGAAAGACCGCCTTTAGAGTCAAATGCTTTAGACTAGCCGAACGCAACGGTTCGAATGGGTGCTTGGCCAGTACATTAAGCACTAAAGATAGACTCCAGGCTGGAATGACTACCGGTTGTCTCGGGCGGAGATTGCTCATTCCCTTCAACATCACGTTTAACTGGGCCACCTCTGGACTATCCCTGTTGGCTAGACAAGGGATAACTGATGCCAAAGCTGACTTGTATCCAGCAATTGTGACGGGAGCTAGTCCTGTAAAGAACAGCTCACAGAGAAAGTCTGCTATTTGCTGAATAGTGGATTGAAAGGTATCAATACCCTTTTCTTCACACCAGTCTGCAAATCTGTTAACCTTGTTGTTATATGACTTGAAGGTTGACCTCCTTCTCGCAGCCGCGATGAAATCAGCAGCCTGTCGAGAAAAGCCTTCCGACGTGGAACGTTGTTTGACAACATCCACGCAGTCAATTTGAACATTTCGGGACGCTCGTGTAGTAAGCGTCCCTTGGCCTGGGAGATTATGTTCGGAATCTCGGGCAACTGCACAGGATTTTCCACCAGCAGATCTAGAAGATCCGTGAACCACGCCCTGCTCGGCCAATACGGCGCTATTAGCAGGACCAGACACGGTTCCTCCCTGACCTTCACCAATACCTTCGGTAGAAGAATGGTGGGTGGATACGCGTAAGCGTGCATCCCTCTCCAGCTTATCGCCAGAGCGTCTGTATCGACGGCATTTGGATCTGGAATCGGCGAGACATATGTCATGATTTGAGCATTTTCCTTTGTGGCGAACAAGTCCACGTTGGGTTTGCCCCAATGCTCGAAGATCCGTCGTAGAACTGGAGGGTTGAGGGACCATTCTGTTGGCAGGATTCTCTGTCTGCGAGACAAAGCATCCGCCAGAATGTTCAATCGGCCAGGAATATGAGCTGCTTTCAAAACAACCGAGTAATTCCTGCACCATTGAATCAAGTGCCACACCCTGATGCACAGGGTGGGCGACCTGGTCCCTCCTTGGCGATTCATATATGATACTACTGTCGAATTGTCCGACCGTATCAATATCACCTTGCCCCTGATCATCGGAAGGAACTCTTCCAACGCCAGTTCCACTGCCATCATTTCCAACAGATTGATATGCAGCTGACTCTCCGGGAGAGTCCATGTGCCCGAGACCTGGTGTTCTCCCAGGCAGGCACCCCACCCTTCCAGCGATGCATCCGTGTAAACGGACAGCTGGGGGTGGGGTAGGTGCAGCGAAACCCCTATTAGGAGATTCTGACGCTGTTTCCACCATAGAAGATGCGATATTATCGGCTCCAAAACTGGCACCAGTTTTGACAGGGGTTCTGTTCTCTGTTTCCACAGAGACATCAGATACAACTGGATAGGTCTTCGCATTAGAGCAGCGTACGGGATAACCTGCTCCATGGAGACCATCATGCCCAGCATCTGAAGGAACCGCCTCGCCTGAATGTGGTTTCCCACTCGAAAACTCCCGAGGATGGCTAACAGAGACACCACTCTGGGCTCTGACGGGTAAACCCTGCCCTCCTCGAGGTCGAATCGCATCCCCAAATAAACGAAATGTTGAGTGGGTGTCAACTCGGATTTCTCCTCGTTGACTATCCAGCCTAGATCTGAAAGTAACTTCAGAGTCAGAGCAGTATCCACGTTCAACCTGGCTGCCGAGTCTGCCTTGAGCAGCCAGTCGTCTATGTAGGTGTGTAGCGCCACGTTCTCTTTTCTGAGAAACGCTGTCACCGCAAGGACCACTCTTGTGAAAACCCTCGGAGCTGTCGACAGGCCAAACGGGAGAACTGTAAACTCCCATACTTGATTCTGAAACGCAAATCTCAGAAACCTGTGCCAACTCCGATTGATCGGAATGTGGAAATATGCATCTTTCAGATCGATCGATACACACCACATTCCTTTCCTCAATCCCGCCATTACCGACCTCGGTGTTTCCATCTGGAACCGAGGCGTATGGATAAACCAATTTAATGGCCTGAGATTGAGTATGGGTCTCCATCCCCCCGTGCTCTTGGGGACAAGGAACATGTTTGAATAGAAGCCTGGAGTGTTCCGGTTTGCTGGTTTTATTGCTCCCTTCAGAAGCAAACCCGACACTTCCTTTTGAACGGCTTCTAACTTGTCTGGCTCCCTTGGTACGGGTGTCCAGACTGGTGCCAAAGACAGATTTTGTGGCGGAAAGTCCCACCACTCCGGCATGTAACCCTGGGATAACCATCCCAGGACCAGACTGTCTGACGTCACACCTCGCCAAGCCTCGACGAAACGCATGAGCCTTCCACCCACCATAGACGCCTCGACGTCTAACGGGGTTGTCCGGCTCGCAGTCCGCCCCCCCCCCTTTCTTAACGAGAGAGAGTGAGAACCATTTCGTTCTAGGCACGACGGGTATAACTGGCACCGCTGTTCCTGTCGCACAGGTGCGGTCCAGGCGGATATGAAGGGAGCTTGCGTACCCTCAGGTACGCTTCGGCCCCTTCTGTCCGCCCTTTGAGGCCTTACCCTTACCCTTCCCCTTACCACCTCTAGGGCGGTCCGGAGCAACATTGGGGAGGGTAGGCGCCTCTACAGCCTTCCTGGGTTTCTTCGCCGGCGGCGGCTCCGAAAACCCAGCCGAAACAGACGTCGCAATAGGCCTGGCTTTCGCCTTGCCCTTATGCTTTTTCTGTTTCTTTGAAGGCTGTACTGATAGCGGCTTACCCACAGCCCCTAGTGCGTGCGCTTGCCGCACTAGCTCTAGCTGTAGATTTACCGCTAACCGATTCTGCGCAATACTGGCGGTGTCCTCTAAGATGGCCCGCGCTTGGCCACCAAAGATGCTAGGCCCTGTCAGGGGCGTCCCAAGAAGACGCTCCTTGACTGCCGTAGCCGGACGCATATGGTCAATGACCATTTGCCTCCTGGACTTCGTCACACGCGCTTGCACCCTTGCCAATGCGTCCATTGACAGCACCAAGCCGTCATTAACGCACGATAGCGCCACAGGTGGCACAGGGTGGCCTGCCCCCGCTTCAGCCCACACCGACTGAAGTAGACGATAGGAGTGATTGACAGCGCTCATGGCTGCCCTCACACCCTCATCGCATAGGGCCAGGACTTCTTCCTGGTGTACCTGGGCCTTATCCACTAGTGCCGGACCGGGACCACCCGAACCGGCACTCTGGACGCCCAGTACCCATCGGTCATCCTCCGTGACCGACGGGACTACACCATACCTGTCGTATTCACCCCGCGGAATACGGCACCTTGCCCGCACCTCCCTGGAGGCCGCAGGGAGCTGACCCTTGGTCATTAGTTGTTTACTATAAATAGCATCCAACAAATCAATGAACCGTGGATCCAGTCCCACTGACTGGATCCGGGCCGCGGGCAAAATCCCCGTCCTAATCGATGCAACCGACGGACGGGGCGCATCTTCATCGGCCGTGGCCGAAACCACAGACGGGTCAACTCTGGCTAGCCACGCCAGAGCATCAGACCAGTCTAACTCCGAAGAAGATACCCCCGCAAACATGTCACCCGTTGACATGCTTACGGGTCTGCCAGCCATGGCCTCCCGGCCAGGAGCCACGGCTGACACGCCAGGCACTCCGCTACCACATGGTTCCGCCGCCACCCCATGAAACACTCCGGTCCATGGGGTAGGTCCGCACGGAAAACCGTACGGACCCGTAACCGTCGCGGAACCATAGCCGGCCACGGGCGCCAACGGCACCCCATGTCCGGCTGCCGGACCAGGCGAGATAGGTGAGTACCACGCCTGGCCCGGCACACCGGTTCCCCTGACGGCTGGTGACAAACCAAGCCGCGCGGAACCGGTGCACGGTAACGGATTGGCCTCAGCCGCAGGCGGAGCCGCTGACCTGGCTTGCGCCAAACCAGACAAATGGAGGCCGGTTCCGTCCAGGACGGAATCAACCTCCATATTCTCCACCTGCGGCTTCACGGGCCGCAGCAACCTCTCCTCCTCGGCCTCATCGTCTTCAGACTCCGAAGAGCCGTCACTAGACGAATAAACCGTGGAGCCGTCCTGGCGGACGGCTCCCACACCTGACGGACCGGCCACCGCTACTGGACCACCCGGAGGTGGCCGCAGAGAGACAGAACCCGTCTGGCCGAAGCCAGACGGACCCGCCAGGGGGCCGTACGAGACGGCCCCCTCGGTAACCAGTCCAGAATCCTGTCCGAAGACAGGATCCGTACCAGGCATGGGGAGAAACTGCCCCCCAACCTTTGGTAGCAGGGACGACACCAGCGTGGGCAGAACGCTATGCAGAAAACCCTGCATAGCCGGACCAAACCACGCCGGCGGTGCCATCTCCGCCACCTCCAGCTGGGGACGTGGAGCACCCCCACCGGCCGAACCGGGCGCTCCACGATTTCCTCTCGGACCGCCTGACCCCGCGTCAGACCCAGCCAAGTCCTTCTGGGCAAGGAACTTAACCATCGTTTCGACGGACCACACTGCACAAACATTACACCTATGATCTATATTACACAGGGCACACCTAAAACAGACATGGTCCTTGAACATTACACGGACAAACTTATGGCAGTCGTCACATGATGGCGGGGCTGGCTTGGCCTATAAAATAAGCACAAACCTACAATAAACAAGCGGAACGAGACACGGATGGAAGGCAGACAATTAATTTTCAAATATTTTGACTCATAAATTAACCGTAACCTCCCGCACCCCACCCCGCCACGTTACAACAACGATCGCATTGATTATGACGACAAGAACGCGGCGGGCACAACACACCCATAATAGATCCTACAGGATGTGCAACGGCTCCAGGAATCATATCGCATAGCATTCAGGGTATATTTACTAATCAATATAAATTATACTCCTAACGAACGCAGCACGATATGTGAAGAAAACAACAAAATGTATAACAACTGCTGTCTCATACGGTAAAACCGCAGACCACGCATCTACTCAAGAATTTTGAAACCACCGATCATTGCAAACCGATCGTGATTGCACGTAAACTTGATCATTCTAAAGTTTCCGGTACCATTTTTAGTACGCAGCACCCAGAACAAGATGCGCGATTAATGAAAAATTTTTCTTCACATAAACATCCGAGCGACCGGGTGTGACGTCACCCGCTCGGATTCTACGGAGAACGACGTCAGCCGATATTCGTGTTAGAAATACCGTAGCAAACACCTATTTTCATATCTGCCGATCGCCTGTTGGGGTTTAAAGAAGGCGATCGTCTGGCATATATCGTTGCTAGCACACGTCCCAGATTCTATGGGGTTAGAAATTGGAACATGCGACACAACGAAATTTAGAGACCTAAGTCTTTTAACTATGGATATAAAGAACAATACAACCTGGTTATCTTGGGCGGTATTCTCCATAGTCCTTAGTTATCCTTTCAGAACACACAAACTATCACTGATTAAAGACTTAGATTCTTTTAAAAAACACTAAAATCCTTAATGCGAAAAGCATGTATTGCACTTGTTGCTATGCAAACAAGAATGAGCTCTATGGTAAACGGGTACTCGGCAGTGGGGAGCCGGGTACCCGGTTCCCAGGAGTCGGTAAAGCTTTCTAAGTCTATAATCCTAGAGCCGCTGTCAGGGCCAGCTGTATATCAGAAGTAACAGAATGGTGAGTATTGATCGAAGGAGAATAACCCTATCCTGAAAGAAAAACTGAGTTTTGTATCAAGGTCACAGTGACACCTTTGACCTTGTGACCTTAGTATCAACATGCTGCTTCCTAACATTGTAGGTAACAATGTATCCAAGTTTAGTTCCAATATGATTAACCAATCCTGAAATACAACCTGATAAGTTTTGCTGAACGCAAAAACTTAACCTTGTTGAAGCCGGCGGCAAAGTGGCACATATGTCTTGCTTTCTGCGTCGCAGACGAGACAAAAATTGAACAATTAAGATTTTCGTTTGATATATTGAATCGTGCCATTATTGGATCATTCCACCCAAGTTCTGCTGAAAGTGGGCCAATGATTAAGGAGTACATGGTTCTGGAAATTTTTCAGAAAATCAAAGATGGCTGCCAAAACATCGACCTATCAAAATTCTGAATAGAGGTTATGACTATAGAATCCCTCCAGCCAAATCTTGTTGAAATTGCCTAAGCGGTTAATGAGTAGCATCTTAAACAAATTCACACCCTTCGGAAAACATAAGATGGCCACCGAACAAATTGACCAATCAAAATTCTGTATACTCTGAAGCACACCACTCTAGAGTCCTTCCAGCCGAATTTGCTTGAAATCGTTCAAGCAGTTAATGAGAAGTAGCCTTTTAATTGAAATTTTAAAACAAGTGGTTAATGAGGAGTAACGTTGTAAATGATTTCCCGCCATTTTTTTGAAAATCCAAGATAGCCACTAAAAAAAGAAGGAAGCAGTCAAATCTTGTATACCAATTCTGAAGCTTAGCATTTCACCCCTCTCATCCCCATATTTTAGAAAATTCAAGATGGCTGCCGAGATCAAAACTCTGTAGAGCCGTTCTGAAGCACACTACTCTAGGATCCTTCCAGCCAAGTTTGCTTGAAATCGGCCAAGAGGTTAATGAGTCGGGTTTTAACCGATTTCTAGAAATCTTCGGAAAATCCGAGATGGCTGCCGGAAAAATCTACCAATCAAAATTCTGTACACATGTTCTGAAACCTACCACCATAGATAGTATCATTCCAGCCAAGTCTGGTTGAGATTGCCCAAGCAGTTAATGAGGAGTAAGATTTTAAACAATTTCCTGCCATCTTTCAGAAAATTCAAGATGGCCACTGAAAAAATAGACCAAGCAAATTATGTATAGAGGTTCTGAAGCATCCCACTCTAGGGTCTTTTTGCTTGAATTCGGTCAAGTGGTTAATGAGGAGTTTACGTTCACCAGATTCCCAAAAATGTTTGGAAAATCCAAGAGGGCTGCCAGAAATATTGACAATTAAAATTCTCATTAGAGGTGTTGAAGCATACCAGTATAAAATGAAGGAAATTTCAATATCCCTTTGTCCGAGATCTAACAATGCTCACCATTCTATTACTTCTGATACAGCTAGCCAGGATAGCTGGGCCCTAGGACCATAGACTTAGTAACCTTTACCGACTCCTGGAACCGGGTACTCGGCTCCCAACTGCCGAGTACCCGTTTGCCATGAAGCTCATATTGTTTGCATAGCCACCAAACAAGAGATACCCATGGCTTGCCTCCGTGGGGATGGGAGGCTGGGTCCGTAATAGAATGGTGAGTATTGTTAGATCTCGGAGAAAGGGAAATTGAAATTTCCTTCATTCTCCTTCGATCAATACTCACCATACTATTACTCCTGATATACACCAGATTTAGTCAGTAACCTGGTGGGAAGGGGCAAGCCATCAATTGCTACTTTTGCCCCTTGGAGAAAGAGCTAGACTTAAACTTGATTAATGGAGCACTAAAAGGACCAAGTTAACGGAACCGAATCACATTCGCATCACTGCCACGCCCCCCGTTTTTCTCCTAAGAAAAGGGAGAGAACTCACGAACATGCATCTCGCCTGAAACACAAATATGCCAAGAGGGTTAACTGCTCTTTGCATATATTAGCCTGGGAATGCAGGAAATGTCAATTTCCCTTTCTCCGAGATCTAACAATACTCACCATTCTGTTACTTCTGATATACAGCTGGCCCTGACAGCGGCTCTAGGATTATAGACTTAGAAAGCTTTACCGACTCCTGGGAACCTGGTACTCGGCTCCCAACTGCCGAGTACCCGTTTACCATAGAGCTCATATTGTTTGCATAGCCACCAAACAAGAGAAAACTATAGCTTGCCTCTGTGGGGCTGGGAGGCTGGGTCCGTAACAGAATGGTGAGTATTGTTAGATCTCGGAGAAAGGGAAATTGACATTTCCTGCATTCTCCTTCGATCAATACTGTTACTTCTGATATACACCAGATTTGATCAGTAACCTGGTGGGAAGGGGCAAGCCATAAATGCTAATTTTGCCCCTTGGAGAAAGATTTTAGACTTCAAACTTGACTAACGGAGACCTAAAAGGACCGTCAAGTTCACGGAACCGAATCACATTCGCGTCACGGCCCCCCCCCCCCTTTTTCCTCCTAAGAAAAGGGAGAGAACTAACGAACATGTATCTCACCTGAAAACACAAAGATGCCAAGAGGGTTAACTACTCCCTGCATATTCCATGTATTAGCCTGGGAATGAGCATGAATATATAAGATGAATGAACATGATACATATACATAATACAAAAAACTCTCACTATTGAATTACCTTATGATAATTGGACTTCAGACGTACCGCCTCCAACCATTCACTGGTTCGGCCATCAGTGACACAATCTGGTTGTCATCCTCTCGCTTGACCATGCCTGCTTTAAGTTCTTTTCTTACGGAAGTGAAAAAAGGGTGAAGAGCAGTGTGGTCACTAACTATCGTTTCAAAACAGCTAAAGCGAGTGGATTGGCTGAGTCTGACACATCCCTCATATAGTAATCCGTAAATGAGGACTCACAGTGCCATTGTGCAACGGCCATGATGTCCTCTAACGGAACACCATTGTAAAGGGCGGTCGAGGCGGCTACTCCTCTGACATTGTGTGCCCTTACGCCTTGCACCTGGTGCCCAGTCGCCATCTCGTGAGTAGTCTGAATGCATTCGACCACCCAACGAGAGATAGTATCCATGGATGCGGCGCCATAAGGCTTTTTATGGCAGATCCACAGATGTCTATCGTTCGACCGTAACGAGTCAGTCCGTTTCTTGTACTTAGTCAAAGCACGGACCGGGCACCAGACACTGGCATCACGATCAAACCTAGTTAACTTCGGTATAATGATCGGTTTGCCGGGATATCTCAAAGATTGGTTCTTTGACATAAACTCTGCTCTTGGCAGAAGACGCAGACCTTCTCCAGAAACAATAAATCGGTTCCTCTCTGCCGAAAGCGCATGGATCTCACTGCGCCTTCTAGCCGAGGAAGCTGCCAATAGAAAGACCGCCTTTAGAGTCAAATGCTTTAGACTAGCCGAACGCAATGGTTCGAAAGGGTGCTTGGCCAGTACATTAAGCACTAAAGATAGACTCCAGGCTGGAATGACTACCGGTTGTCTCGGGCGGAGATTGCTCATTCCCTTCAACATCACATTTAACTGGGCCACCTCTGGACTATCCCTGTTGGCTAGACAAGGGATAACTGGTGCCAAAGCTGACTTGTATCCAGCAATTGTGACGGGAGCTAGTCCTGCAAAGAACAGCTCACAGAGAAAGTCTGCTATTTGCTGAATAGTGGATTGAAAGGTATCAATACCCTTTTCTTCACACAAGTCTGCAAATCTGTTAACCTTGTTGTTATATGACTTGAAGGTTGACCTCCTTCTCGCAGCCGCGATGAAATCAGCAGCCTGTCGAGAAAAGCCTTCCGACGTGGAACGTTGTTTGACAACATCCACGCAGTCAATTTGAACATTTCGGGACGCTCGTGTAGGAAGCGTCCCTTGGCCTGGGAGATTATGTTCGGAATCTCGGGCAACTGCACAGGATTTTCCACCAGCAGATCTAGAAGATCCGTGAACCACGCCCTGCTCGGCCAATACGGCGCTATTAGCAGGACCAGACACGGCTCCTCCCTGACCTTCACCAATACCATCTCGGTAGAAGAATGGTGGGTGGGTACGCGTACGCGTGCATCCCTCTCCAGCTTATCGCCAGAGCGTCTGTATCGACGGCATTTGGATCTGGAATCGGCGAGACATATGTCATGATTTGAGCATTTTCCTTTGTGGCGAACAAGTCCACGTTGGGTTTGCCCCAATGCTCAAAGATCCGTCTTAGAACTGGAGGGTTGAGGGACCATTCTGTTGGCAAGATTCTCTGTCTGCGAGACAAAGCATCCGCCAGAATGTTTAATCGGCCAGGAATATGAGCTGCTTTCAAAACAACCGAGTAATTCCTGCACCATTGAATCAAGTGCCACACCCTGATGCACAGGGTGGGCGACCTGGTCCCGCCTTGGCGATTCATATATGATACTACTGTCGAATTGTCCGACCGTATCAATATCACCTTGCCCCTGATCATCGGAAGGAACTCTTCCAACGCCAGTTCCACTGCCATCATTTCCAACAGATTGATATGCAGCTGACTCTCCGGGAGAGTCCATGTGCCCGAGACCTTGTGTTCTCCCAGGCAGGCACCCCACCCCTCCAGCGATGCATCCGTGTAAACGGACAGCTGGGGGTGGGGTAGGTGCAGCGAAACCCCTATTAGGAGATTCTGACGCTGTTTCCACCATAGAAGATGCGATATTATCGGCTCCAAAACTGGCACCAGTTTTGACAGGGGTTCTGTTCTCTGTTTCCACAAAGACATCAGATACAACCGGATAGGTCTTCGCATTAGAGCAGCGTACGGGATAACCTGCTCCATGGAGACCATCATGCCCAGCATCTGAAGGAACCGCCTCGCCTGAATGTGGTTTCCCACTCGAAAACTCCTGAGGATGGCTAACAGAGACACCACTCTGGGCTCTGATGGGTAAACCCTGCCCTCCTCGAGGTCGAATCGCATCCCCAAATAAACGAAATGTTGAGTGGGCGTCAACTCGGATTTCTCCTCGTTGACTATCCAGCCTAGATCTGAAAGTAACTTCAGAGTCAGAGCAGTATCCACGTTCAACCTGGCTGCCGAGTCTGCCTTGAGCAGCCAGTCGTCTATGTAGGTGTGTAGCGCCACGTTCTCTTTTCTGAGAAACGCTGTCACCGCAAGGACCACTCTTGTGAAAAACCCTCGGAGCTGTCGACAGGCCAAACGGGAGAACTGTAAACTCCCATACTTGATTCTGAAACGCAAATCTCAGAAACCTGTGCCAACTCTGATTCACCGGAATGTGGAAATATGCATCTTTCAGATCGATCGATACACACCACATTCCTTTCCTCAATCCCGCCATTACCGACCTCGGCGTTTCCATCTGGAACCGAGGCGTATGGATAAACCAATTTAATGGCCTGAGATTGAGTATGGGTCTCCATCCCCCCGTGCTCTTGGGGACAAGGAACATGTTTGAATAGAAGCCTGGAGTGTTCCGCTGGTTTGCTGGTTTTATTGCTCCCTTCAGAAGCAAACCTGACACTTCCTTTTGAACGGCTTCTAACTTGTCTGGCTCCCTTGGTACGGATGTCCAGACAGGTGCCAAAGACAGATTTTGTGGCGGAAAGTCCCACCACTCCGGCATGTAACCCTGGGATAACCATCCCAGGACCAGACTGTCTGACGTCACACCTCGCCAGGCCTCGACGAAACGCATGAGCCTTCCACCCACCATAGACGCCTCGACGTCTAACGGGGTTGTCCAGCTCGCAGTCAGCCCCCCCCCCCTCTTTCTTAACGAGAGAGAGTGAGAACCATTTCGTTCTAGGCACGACGGGTATAACTGGCACCGCTGTTCCTGTCGCACAGGTGCGGTCCAGGCGGATATGAAGGGAGCTTGCGTACCCTCAGGTACGCTTCGGCCCCTTCTGTCCGCCCTTTGAGGCCTTACCCTTACCATTCCCCTTGCCCTTCCCACCTCTAGGGCGGTCAGGAGCAACATTGGGGAGGGTAGGCGCCTCTACAACCTTCCTGGGTTTCTTCGCCGGCGGCGGCTCCGAGAACCCAGCCGAAACAGAAGTCGCAACAGGCCTGGCTTTCGCCTTGCTCTTATGCTTCTTCTGTTTCTTTGAAGGCTGTCCCGTTAGCGGTTTGCCCACAGCCCCTAGTGCGTGCGCTTGCCGCACTAGCTCTAGCTGTAGATTTACCGCTAACCAATTCTGCGCAACACTGGCGGTGTCCTCTAAGATGGCCCGCGCTTAGCCACCAAAGATGCTAGGCCCTGTCAGGGGCATCCCAAGAAGACGTTCCCTGACTGCCGTAGCCGGACGCATATGGTCAATGACCATTTGCCTCCTGGACTTCGTCACTCGCGCTTGCACCCTTGCCAATGCGTCCATTGACAGCACCAAGCCGTCATTAACACACGATAGCGCCACAGGTGGCACAGGGTGGCCTGCCCCCGCTTCAGCCCACACCGACTGAAGTAGACGATAAGAGTGATTGACAGCGCTCATCGCTGCCCTCACACCCTCATCGCATAGGGCCAGGACTTCTTCCTGGTGTACCTGGGACTTATCCACTAATGCCGGACCGGGACCACCCGACCCGGCACTCTGGACGCCCAGTACCCATCGGTCATCATCCGTGACCGACGGGACTACACCATACCTGTCGTATTCACCCCGCGGAATACGACATCTTGCCCGCACCTCCCGGGAGGCCACAGGGAGCTGACCCTTGGTCATTAGTTGTTTGCTATAAATAGCATCCAACAAATCAATGAACCGTGGATCCAGTCCCACTGACTGGATCCGGGCCGCGGGCAAAATCCCCGTCCTAATCGACGCAACCGACGGACGGGGCGCATCTTCATCGGCCGTGGCCGAAACCACAGACGGGTCCACTCTGGCTAGCCACGCCAGAGCATCAGACCAATCTACCTCCGAAGAAGATACCCCCGCAAACATCACCCGTTGACGTGCTCACGGGTCTGCCAGCCACGGCCTCCCGGCAAGGAGCCACGGCTGACACGCCAGGCACTCCGCTACCACACGGTTCTGCCGCCACCCCATGAAACACTCCGGTCCATGGGGTAGGTCCGCACGGAAAACCGTACAGACCCGTAACAGTCGCGGAACCATAGCCGGACACGGGCGCCAACGGCACCCCACGTCCGGCAGCCGGACCAGGCGAGATAGGTGAGTACCACGCCTGGCCCGGCACACCCGTTCCCCTGACGGCTGGTGACAAACCAAGCCGCGCGGAACCAGTGCAAGGTAACGGATTGGCCTCAGCCGCAGGTGGAGCCGCTGACCTGGCTTGCGCCAAACCAGACAAATGGAGGCCGGTTCCGTCCAGGACGGAATCAACCTCCATATTCTCCACCTGCGGCTTCACGGGCCGCAGCAACCTCTCCTCCTCGGCCTCCTCGTCTTCAGACTCCGAAGAGCCGTCACTAGACGAGTCAACCGTGGAGCCGTCCTGGCGGACGGCTCCCACACCTGACGGACCGGCCACCGCTACTGGACCACCCGGAGGTGGCCGCAGAGAGACAGAACCCGTCTGGCCAAAGCCAGACGGGACCGCAAGGGGGCCATACGAGACGGCCCCCTCGGTAACCAGTCCAGACTCCTGTCCGAGGACAGGATCCGTACCAGGCATGGGGAGAAACTGCCCCCCAACCTTTGGTAGCAGGGACGACACCAGCGTGGGCAGAACGCTATGCAGAAAACCCTGCATAGCCGGACCAAACCACGCCGGCGGTGCCATCTCCGCCACCTCCAGCTGGGGACGTGGAGCACCCCCACCGGCCGAACCGGGCGCTCCACGATTTCCTCTCGGACCGCCTGACCCCGCGTCAGACCCAGCCACGTCCTTCTGGGCAAGGAACTTAACCATCGTTTCGACGGACCACACTGCACAAACATTACACCTATGATCTATATTACACAGGGCACACCTAAAACAGACATGGTCTTTGAACATTACACGGACAAACTTATGGCAGTCGTCACATGATGGCGGGGCTGGCTTGGCCTATAAAATAAGCACAAACCTACAATAAACAAGCGGAACGAGACACGGATGGAAGGCAGACAATTAATTTTCAAATATTTTGACTCATAAATTAACCGTAACCTCCCGCACCCCACCCCGCCACGTTACAACAACGATCGCATTGATTATGACGACAAGTACGTGGCGGGCACAACACACCCATAATAGATCCTCCAGGATGTGTAACGGCTCCAGGAATCATATCGTATAGCATTCAGGGTATATTTACTAATCAATATAAATTATACTCCTAACGAAAGCAGCACGATATGTGAAGAAAACAACAAAATGTATAACAAACTGCTGTCTCACACGGTAAAACCGCAGACCACACATCTACTCAAGAATTTTGAAACCACCGATCATTGCAAACCGATCGTGATCGCACGTAAACTTGATCATTCTAAAGTTTCCGGTACCATTTTTAGTACGCAGCACCCAGAATAAGATGCGCGAATTAATGAAAAAAATTTTCTTCACATAAACATCCGAGCGACCGGTGTGACGTCACCCGCTCGGATTCTACGGAGAACGACGTCAGCCGATATTCGTGTTAGAAATACTGTAGCAAACACCTATTTTCATATCTGCCGATCGCCTGTTGGGGTTAAAGAAGGTGATCGTCTGGCATATATCGTTGTTAGCACACGTCCCAGATTCTATGGGGTCAGAAATTGGAACATGCGACACAACGAAATTTAGAGACCTAAGTCTTTTAACTATGGATAATAAAGAACAATACAACCTGGTTGTCTTGGGCGGTATTCTCCATAGTCCTTAGTTAATCCTTTCAGAACACACAAACTATCACTGATTAAAGACTTAGATTATTTTAAAACACTAAAATCCTTAATGCAAAAAGCATGTATTGCTCTTGTTGCTATGCAAACAAGAATGAGCTCTATGGTAAACGGGTACTCGGCAGTTGGGAGCCGAGTACCCGGTTCCCAGGAGTCGCTAAAGCTTTCTAAGTCTATAATCCTAGAGCCGCTGTCAAGGCCAGCTGTATATCAGAAGTAACAGAATGGCGAGTATTGATCGAAGGAGAACTGGTGTTCTCCCAGGCAGGCCCCCCACCCCTCCAGCGATGCATCCGTGTACACGGACAGCTGGGGGTGGGGTAGGTGCTACTAGGAGTTTCTGACGCTTTTCCCACCATACAAGATGCGACATTATCGGCTCCAAAACTGGTACCAGTTTTGACAGGGGTTCTGTTCTCTGTTTCCACAGAGACATCAGATACAACTGGATAGGTCTTCGCATTAGAGCAGCGTACGGGATCACCTGCTCCATGGAGACCATCATGCCCAGCATCGGAAGAAACCGCCTCGCCTGAATGTGGTTTCCCACTCGAAAACTCCTGAGGATGGCTAACAGAGACACCACTCTGGGCTCTGACGGGTAAACCCTGCCCTCCTCGAGATCGAATCGCATCCCCAAATAAACGAAATGTTGAGTGGGCGTCAACTCGGATTTCTCCTTGTTGACTATCCAGCCTAGATCTGAAAGTAACTTCAGAGTCAGAGCAGTATCCACGTTCACCCTGGCCAGGTGAGCTAAAAAATTGTGAGCATAGGTTCAACTATTGGAGACTTGGCACGAAAAATATAATTTTGATGAGTTTTATGTATCATAGGGGAGATCATTGGCAAATATGGATGGATTTTGCCGAAAAAGGCACATGTACATCTTCCGGTGAGACTTGTAACATGTACCAACTTTCACAGGAATTGCACCTAAACTGTAGGATTTGCGTTAACAAGAAATGATTATAGACTGACAGAGATGCTGACCGTTATATCACCCCGACAATAGAAATTTTACAAGAATCCAAACAGGTTTTCTGAAGTTATGCATCAGTTTCAAGATATTTAAAGGGGGATAACTCTGTAATGAATAAGTTCCCGGGAATGAAACACACAAGCACATCTGCACATGAAAATGATAATGTACACACAATTTCAGTCTAACCCATTGCAAACTTTAGGAGTTGCGTTGACTGTCAAGAAATGATTGTAAGAGATGGATGGACAGACAGACACATTCTGGACAGACAGATGGAGGGATAAAAATTCAACTCATTTGAAGTGCTATGACATTACGTATCATTGTGCAAGGAGACAAGATGCCTGCAAAGGGTTGTCAATAAGGGAATTTGTCTCAAAGATGTTTATATCGAATGTGCATTCCACAATCTATTACTATAATACACATGGTGATGTACTGAATACCTCTTTAGGATTGCTCTAATACTTAACACTCTGTCAAAATTTTAAGTCTTCACATTAAATTAAATTAAAGGTGAATTGGTGTTAATTTTTCTACAAATTTGGTGGAGGATGTTGCTGTCACAGGCAGCAACATCGTTTGTGCAACAAAATTGTTGAAAAAGGTACACCCGTTTCTTTGCTATTGACACGGTCAAGGACAGAATGCTGACATTAGTGGTACAGGTTAAAGGTAAAGTTGGCCAAAACCGGACTCTGCCGTGATTTTAAAGTGTCCATTTACAGGTGACAGCAGGGATAGGTTATTTTTGAAAATTAACCACTGTAATGCCTGTCACAATGACAGGCTTACTAGTGTTAAATTTTCCAAAATATTCTTTCTGCGCCCTGCAAATGGGCATTCATTAATGAAAGATTTGGATTTGATTTTCTTGACGAATTCTGACGATTAGCCCTTTAAAGGATAACTAATCCCATCTCCTGATAGCTGTTCAGGTGATCTAACACGCCGACCATAAACTATCCAGGTAATTTTAAGCTTTGTATCACGCCGCTAAGGAAAGATATTCAGGATTTAGTAGTTAAATGTTGGTACATTTCTACACCCTATGATGGCTGTCATGATTTACTTTTCAACCAATCAGAAAACCCCTAGTGTGTCTGCCTCGGTATATACGCTCAGTCATAGAGGCTCCAGCTATAGTTTGGCAATGTGGTATAAAAGCAATCCCACAGGTAAGCTGTTGAATATTTTGAAACCAATTTGATTGGAAGTTGTTGCTGCCATAGGCAGCAACAACTTTAAGTCAAATTAGTTTCAACATATTCAATGGGATGAGCATTACATAATAAAGAATATGATGCATTGGAGCTTACATGACATCACACACAAGAGCTAGAGGCGACAAAATGGCGTCGATCACTGTTCAAAATTTACTCGATATTACAAAACAGATAATTGCGATACAGATCAGGGAATCTGACAGGATATGAATGATATGGAATCTATAAACGATATTCTATCGGTGCAATACAACATTTGAGATGAGATTAGCACCACTTTAATGGTCAAATTTGGTCCAAAAAGATATTTTCTTATTCTGAAAATTTATCACTGGAATGACTGGCTCGGTTATCGAGCCAGTCATTCCAGCGGTAAGCTTTAAAAAATTGTATTCTTTTGGCCTGTAAATGGACATTCCACAGGACCATAGAAGACGCTGGTATAACCATTAAAGGGTTAAGCCTCGTATTTGCTTTCCATTTGCAGACCAAGAGATTATTTTCGAAAATGTATCACTGGAATGACTGGCTCCATAATCGAGACAGTCATTCCAGTGGTAAACTTTCAAAAAATACTCTTCTCTTGATCTGCAAATGGACATTTCTCAGGACCACTGCAGCTTGAGTGTTAAAGGTGTTAATTTTTATACTCATTTCAGACTTTCAGAGATTTGCACATTAAGGTTCCATTCACACACACACTATTTAATGCCAAATGGTCAAAAGGACCCTTGCAATGGTTGTCAGATCAAGAAAGTTTTGAAATTTTCCCACTGGCACGACTGGCTCGAGAACTGAACCAGTCATATCCCTGTGGTAATAAATAACACATTTTTTAAACCTCTTGGCTGCAAATTATGCACATAAACTACTGAGTGAAAATTTCACTTTTATTTACAAATCTTGATCATTAAAGGGTTAAATTACAATGTAGACACTTGTATCTTTAACCCTCGAATTCTTTCAAGAAAATGTCAATTTTCTCATAGAAAATGTCCATTTGCAGACCAAAAGACTATTTTTGAAAATTTACCACTAAAATGACTGGCTCAGTTATCGATGCAGTCATTTGAATGGTAAATTTTTAGTCTTTTCTTCGTCTGCAAATGGACATTTCTCGAGATCACTACAGAAGCCATTTTCGGCTGATATATGCGTGTTAAAGGGGTAAGACTTACTTCTCAGGTGTCTAGAGTCGTCCTGAACGCTGTTGTCATAGTAATCACCAACTTCTGAATGGGTCTCTGAGTTTGTGTCACCATTGTTAGAACTCACGCTCGACGCTTGCTCATCTTTGCTCAACTCATGAGGCGATTGACAACTCACAGTTTCACCATCATTTCGGCACTCAGAATAGTCAAAGGTATCGCTGTGTCTCTCAGCAGAACTATATGTTGATAGGTTAAGCGCACCAGATGTACAGGTGAGGCCACTTTCTAGTTTTGAACGTTTCGTTGGAAGGAAAGCTGAATGATATTTCTCTGCAACTTCACTTGGCGATGTCATAACGCTGCTTGTTACAGGTCGAAATGCACTTACGTTGCTACTTGCTGGAGCACTCAACATCGGAACACCATGCTCCATATTTGGTCGGATATATGGTGGAAGTGGTGCGTACAAAGGTGAAGGAAAATGGTCACCCTGTCGGTACATGGGAAATGTGTGGTTGAAAGTTGTCATAGCACTTTCCTTATCCACACCTACTTGACTAGGATAACTTGGATGATGTGACGGTACCGACACACGTGGTCCACTTTCTCTCGATGCTTCTGCTGTGGATGCCAGGACCATCAAAGCTGGTGATGTAAGCGGGTTTGGCATGTAAGTCGAGTTCTCCATACCAGAACCAGGCACATGCACTCCTGGAAAGTATGGCTTGGCTGCCCACAGGTTCAACCTAAACATCATCAAATCAAAATTATTGTTAGTCATTTTGAAGTTGTTTTCCTATAGCAAGCCAGGTAGTATATACACAAAAATCAACACTTATTTGACACTGTCACCTTATTGCAACTATCTATCTATCAGTACAGTGCTTAATGAGACATTTTGCTATCTCAGCTTCGTTTCTATAGTAAATTGTCAGAATTTTCAGCAAACACCGTGCACAAAACATATCTTAAAAATAATGTGTCGATTGGCAACTGTTCCAAAAAACTTTCATACATTTTTATGTGCCCATACGCAACAAAGGGAGAGAGAGAGAGAGCTAGAGAAATGTTGACTGCGACAGTTGCTAACTTCCCACATACTGCCTAATCAATTTAGAGGATGCGGAGATGGCACGATAACAGCGCCATTGTCCAAGTACAGCTTATCAGATCACTCAACACTAATATGAAATTAGTCAGAAATTTCAACAAATTTCTGTCAGTTATCACCCACAATTATGCTGCCAGAGATATTGACACATCAATTTTGTTACCAAGATAGGGACAACTATCTAATGCATAAAATATAAAAAAAATTCTGTGAAGTATTGATCAAAGATACTCATTACTGCTATGAGTTTAATGGCCAGTGTGGTATGGATGGGGTGTGAACCTTTCATTAGTGTACTCGGTCAATGAGACACTGATAGGCTGCTCTGGATGTGGTGGGCTGGACCACTATCAGTCATTAGCCATTCACACTTTAGACAGCAAATACCTGCTTTCACAAGAGCATTACTAACTTAGCTTCAAAGCAAAAATAAAGACATTATTGCAGTATTTACGTTTATGTTCATGCAAATAATAAAGTTATTTGATTGACAGTTACGAGACCGCCCTTGATGACCGCGGATTGACAGCGTCATCTCACCCACACACACACCCTATAGTAATTTGTACTGCCATCTTTAAGCCAGTGTTCGCCTTATAACAGTCAAAATACAAGTGTCATTTTACCGCCACGGCGAAATAAATCAATGAAATATATCCAACTTTCAGTACATATTTAATTCAAAATTCATAAAATACTGTTATTTTGGTTAAATTATGATAGATGACCCGGGGATCTTAAGGATAGAAAGTGTCATTACTTACTATTTACTTCCAAGTACAGCGCGAACTGACAGCCTCGCTTTCGATAGGAATCACCCCTAGAGGATTATGGGAAATAAAAGGAATTACCCTCTGCTAGAAATGCTAGAAACTGATCGAATAAACACGACCCATATTCAGCAGTATTCCAAAGCGTAGACTCCGCCGTCTATCGTTGCTCGATAAATTCTTCCATTGATCGTTTAAGGTCGTCCAACAGTGCATTCACCTCGCCTTGTATTATGAATACTAGTATTGAAGCAGTCGACTAACGATTTCAATGAAATATTTGATTCGATTCAAATCGACGGCTTACAGTTAATTCAGTTGTGATTCAGGAGAAAATGTTTAATGAGGACTTTATATAACTTGTTAGTAAGAATGTGAAATGTAGGGATTCATTGTTGGCGTATAGGCCTAGTGGGATAGCCAACCGTCATGGGCGCAAACACCTAATGACCTATGCATTGTCTTGGTAATGGTGGGGGTGCCGGGACCCCCCCCCCACCCACAATTATGTCTTTAACATACAACAGCACTCCACCCCACCCCACAAGCACCCTTACATCTTCTGGCTGATTTATTTTTTCTTGGAGATCTAACAGGTAATTCACCTTTCCTCTCCATCCGTCATATGACGTCATAGTCAGCTATTGGAGGTGGGGTGGGGCGTGTAGGATGGCGTCATAATCATTGCGTCATAAATGATTCTATTAGGCCCGTCTTTAGTAGGTCAACGTTTGACACGTTGTACGAATTGTAGGTCTACTATTTAATAAACATGCTGTTGAATATTTTGAAACTAATTTGACTGGACGCTGTTGCTGCCATAGGCAGTTGCCATAGGCATCAATAGCACCCAGTCAAATTAATTTCAAAATATTAAACATACAGCTTACCTGTATAGTTTTCTGGAAATTGATAGTCCACAGTTCAGAGATCGACCGATCCCAACACGAGCGAGGTGTGGGCGTGACATAGCTAAAAATAGAAAGGTCCATTCATAATATAAAACAAGTACACATATTGATGCAAGGCATCAATGGTAAATAGCGTGCCCGGAGATTATTTTAATTCTGAGAATAAACTCAACTGTTTCATGAAAAATTGAAGTATATAAAGGCATGCAAGCCACTTATGGCAAAAATATACGCGGACAATAAACACAAAAGAAGGAATATTTCTTGCAAAAAGATATGGGCAGTAGTAGCTATGGGCTAGGAAAAGCAGCTTATATTTCTGGTCGGTCCAACAATTTTTCCATCCATCCTTATACTCCAGGCCAAACTCCTTAACAGAGAGAGGAACAGGCAAAATTAAGAGCAGCCAGTGATGAGAAAATTGCACTACTGCATCAACAGAGCGCAACAGATCAAATTTGGCTCATTATGTATCAACAACATGTAAAGATAAAGAAATCAACAGAACTGGCAACCCAGTCAGTAGAAAAGAAAGAAGCATGAAGCAGTACACACCCTGACACCCATTCAAACATATTAAAGAAAAACTGAAGAATATTTTAATCCTAAATCTTGATACCTTCCTAAACAGACGTGAAGAGCTTATTACCCGGAAATATATTGGTGAAATATACACTGCAATGCTAGTGAAATGCACAAAGCAAGTATATTTTTTATGCAATACAGGACCCTGATCTGTACCGACAGATAACATTTTCAACAAAGTTAAGTGGCCAGGATAGAACCAATACCGTGAACCTAGTTTTCTCCAACGAAAATGATATAGTAGAAAACATTCTGACAAGACCCAGTGGGAAACAGCCACAATCGTGATCTGTTTCATTTAGCTATCATATCTATTAAACGATATCTTTACTGGAAACAGTGACAAACTATTAAATCAAATATTTTTTGCTCGACAAAAAGGCCAAAATCGGCCTCAACCATTGTAATGATGACGATCTTGTTGACCATATGTGCAAATGTTAGGGCATTAGCCTGATAAGTCAGGTTCTACCAGTACACGCGGCTAATAATATGGGATATATAGAAATATTTTCACATTACTATAATACATAATTGGTGGTAGAATTATTGCAATTGTTCGTACAGCACGAGAACATAGTGAGTTCTACATGACCTTATGTTCGAAAACTGGCTACAAGGCATGTAGAGATATTCTGGTACAGAATATAGTACATTATTGGAATTTGACAATGGTGTGCTACTACTAAATTGCATATGACGAAATTACTGTATAGTAAACATTTTTTAAACCTTTGATACTTTATTAGCATATTCATAAACGTATCTAACCATATGGGTGAACCTCTGGGGTCAAACCTATTGCAAACAGTGTGGTACAGAAAATCGTTGATCTGACAGAATTTGCGCCAATTTTCGGTATAGAATTGTGTACTATGAAATTACATTCCTGTAGAATTTTTTAGAGTTCGGTATACAACTAGCATATTTCCTATAAGTATTTGTGGGTGACATTCTGGAGGTGAACGTATTGCAATGAAAACCATGAATTATCCTAAGTTTGAGCTTATTTACGTTATGAAATTTTTTAATCTCACTACGTCGTAAGCTTATGCCTATGCCTATCTAAACATATGGGTGATATTCTGGGCCGAACCCATTATGAATGATATGTCAGGACATATCGACACCTATCTGAATGTGGTGAATGTGAACCAACCATATTACAATGGGGCCATATGGCGCATATGTAACTACATATTACCAAATTACTTGATGGTAGAATCATGCAAAAGCAGTAGTACATATTCAGTTATATACAGCTATATGTAAAAAAAGATTACAAACCGAGAACTGAGATTCTAATACTGAATATAGTAAATTGTTGGCATTTGACAACTGTCCATGGCTACTAAATTGAACATTACGAAATTACTACGTGGTAGAAATCCCAAGATTCATTAGCATATTCATATCCCTATCTAACCATATGGGTGAAATTATGTAGCCACACATATTGCTGACGGTAGGGTATTGAAAACCACAGATCTGCCAACATTGGAACAAATTTATGCGATGAAATCGCATATTACGAAAATACTTCATGTTCAAATTCTTTTGAATTCCCAATGTAACTAGCATATTCAAACTCCTATACGTCTATGTGAGCGAAGTTCTGGAACCGACCATAGTACGGAAAGTAGGGCACCGAAAACCATGAATACACCATCATTTAAGCGAAATTGTGCGTATTAAAATTACTTAATCTAGAATTTGTTAGATTCGGAATATAACTAGCATATTAAAGCTCAAGTCTATGTGGGGTAAATTATGGGGCTGAACATACTACAGACAATAGGGCACTGAAAACTGTGGTGGTTTATTAATACAATGAACCGTTCCAGTTTAGCTATGCCCTGCCCATCTCTAGCTAGTTGGGATCGATGGATTTCTGAACTACTAGACGATAAATTTCAAGAAAACTATACAGGTAAGCCGTGGAATATTATGACACTAAATTCACTGGGTCCTGTTGCTGCCTATGGCAGCAACACCGGCCAGTCAAATTACTTTCAAAATATTCAACAGCATTTTTATTAAATAACAAAAACATACAATTCGTACAACGTGTCAGATTATTAAGCATTTAAGATGGACTAAATCGAGTCAGTCATGACATCATTATTATGACGTTATCCTACACGTCACTTAATTAATTACGACGTCATATGACGTAATATGATGGATAGACAACCTGAAAAGGCCCATTAGCAAGTGGTATTAATTACCCTCGCTCCATCAGAGGATGAGTGTATTGTATTCGGGTCTATGTGCGTTCGGGATGGCAAGGGTATACAATCTATGATTGGCCTTGTATAAATATGTGACCTATAAATATGGGTGGTCTCTTAATACAAGTGGTCCATATTGTGTGGGCCACGCATTACCAAGTGGTATTAGCCATGTAATGCTCAATTTGCTCATGACAATTTCAATAGAGATCCATTTCTATGTATGCCACGCCTATTTCTAGCTAAGCTCCACCCCATTTTGCGTGTTGGAATCGATGTATATATATATATATATATATATATATATATATATATATATATACACGCTGAATAATGAATTCCCAGACTTCCAATTTCAAGGTAACTATACAGGTAAGCTGATGACTATTTTGAAACTAATTTGACTGGGTGCTTTTAAAGGTTTGCTACCTCTGGCCGCAACAACACCAGGTCAAATTAGTTTCAAAATATTCAACACGATGTTGATTAAACAGTAAAGACATACAATTCATACACTTGCCGGACTATTCAATGTTCGTGACTGAGCTCGATACACCATTCATTTACACATTTTGGATTGTGATGTCAGCCTGTATATGAAGTAATTGATTATGATGTCATATCCTTCAGTTACAGATCGAACCCAGCCATTGTCATAGAAAATGACTTGAATAAATAGCAAAGACATACAATTCGAACAGCGTCTAGTCAAATTAGTTTCAAAATATTCAACAGCATGTTAATTAAATAGTAAAGACGTGCAATTCGCATACTTGACTGGCCGTTCAATGTTCCTGGTGGAGCTAGATACGTCATTCATTACACATTTTGATTGTGATGCATCTGACCTAAATAATTATGACGTCATATACAGAAAAATCCATTACCATAGAAAATGTCCTATGTCTAATTGCCGTCCAAGAGACCATTATGGTTTTTCTTTTGCAATTTACTACTGGAATTATACGATCAGTTATCCAACCAGTCATTCCAGTGGTAAACTTTCAAAACAAGTTCTCCGGCGAGTAGCTAATGCAAATGGACATTTCTCACGATCACCGCAACAAGCCATTTGTGGTCAGTTTGATAGAGTGCTAAAGTGGACATATAAGAGATGCTGCGAGGGGGCGTGTGCTTGAGTACTTTCATCTGCAGAAGGAATGATAAACATGTTTTGTACGCAGTCCTCCAGCAAAAGAAGCTTATTTAGAGTAGTTATTTGGAGTTCCGTTGGCTGTCTATTAAAATAATTAAGCGGTCATCACCGCGCAAACTCTATTACAGTCGGACCAGAACAAATAAGAGAACTCGCCATGAATCACGCGCATGAAGATCATAATTATGAGATATCCAGCAATCTAAAAATAGAGCCGTGTCTTCGCGCCGAGAATTATTAGATCTTGTATCGATGGAGATCTCGCGAGACACAGCCCCACAATCCCCTGCGCGAAATGGCCGCGCCTATAGGCAATTCTAGGCAGCAATAAATAGAACCAACAATCCCATCCAGGGCTTTTGGTGGCGACTATAGTAACTATATATAGTAACCTGCCTAGCTAAGTCTGTCTGCGGGTTTGTCAAATTTCTTTAAATTTCTTACAGGCAAATATATAGCGTGTCACCCTAATTATCCACGATGTCGGGGGGGGGAGGTCGGGGTGGGTTAGGTGTACCCACCGCCTTTTCACCACATCCTGCTGTATTGCACAGGCATGACCCATCCGAAATTCACTCCCATTTATTTAGCTCTACCACCTCCATTGCATGGTACGTTGGGACGAGGCTGCTGGTTAGCTGCGGATCTCATGCAGTGTTGCGGATCCGGTGTTGCACGTTGCCGGATTATACAAAGACTGACTTCTAGAGCCGGTAGAACGTTCATGTTCCAGTGGGGCCATGCGACCATCGCAGCGGAAGTTGAACCTCATGGTCTCATCCTCGCTGTTGGTTCACCAGTGTGACGGTCCCACAGCTCCATTTAGGGCGGGGACATAATTAAATACATACAATAATTAATAATTGTAGCAGTCAAGCAATGGTACTCGTTTGCTGCTACTTGGGAGAGGTCTAGTACATAGGGTCAAGTAGATGACTCGTCATCATGGTCCTCACCAGAGTAAGATCTGCGAGGCATCCCCGCAAAGGGGGGCCTAATGCGGCTACTTAGCAAGTTTAATATGAACTAAATTAACCCCTACAAACATTATTTGTTGCGAGAGGAAAGTGCCTTGCGCGGGCCGCTGTCACAGGAAAATGCCTACAATGCCGAAGTGGAGGAAGAAAGATGGCAAAAAGGGGCACTCTTGTTCAAACCAAAGTATGTAAAAGAGTCAACCTAGTGAAATTATAAGTTTAATGTGATGCACGCTGTTTTACGTGAAGATGGGGTGGATGATTACTGCAGAATTCAACACCGTCATCTTATGTAAGTTCAAAGATACTGTATTGGTAGGTGCCGCTTTATTTAGGTGGTCCTTCTGCTAGATCCTATCCTAATATTTAGTTTGTGCGTCCAGATCTAAGTTAAGCTGCAAATGGCATTGTAAGCTAACTATCTTTAACATATAAGTCTGACGGGTGAGAATGTTTCAGTTAGACAGCGTGCGGAAATACCATGAGGTGAAAGCTCCGGAATCATATAACGATCCTGTGACTATCACATCACGATCACATATAACAGCAGAAGGACAAGTCACAGTACATAAGCATTGAAAAACACATAAGTTTAGGGTGGGGACAAAGAGGCAGTTATCTAACTTTAGCGACCTTCCCGTGAGGGCGTGATGGATTCTAAGACTGCACCCAGTCATCATTTTGTAGAGTTAGATGGAGAGCTGAATCCTGTCCGTCACCAGTGTGTCGGGTGGGGGGGGGGGGTGGAGGTGGGATCATATGAGATCCGTACCTGGGGAACTAACATTTACCTGATGTTAGGGTTATGTAATTTCGCCCAGAGATGCACTGCAGGCCAGTAACTATAATATGTTCACAGTGCTTCCTACTTTGGCAGGTTTTTATCACAAAACAGTAAAGTAGAAGGTCACACGACCTTGACGGTGCTTATTGGCACAAAACTAAGAATAATATATACATTATAATAATAAACTATAAAGATATGGTCTCAAGCGACCGGGAGGTACCTATTAGTCATCAGTACCTGTTACACAAAGGTAATACATAAATACAATAATAATATGACAATAACAGGGTACGTATTAGTCATTGGTATGGAAAAAGTTCTAGAGACACAATAGTTTAAGTGTAACATATTTGGAATGCGAGATGGCCCGATGCAGAAGTTAGCTGTTAGGAAAAACTGCAGGCGAACTGTCTGATGCGGCTCATTCTCAGGAATAGGGCAGAAGGACGTTTACAGAGGCGGATGGCTAGTAGCTAGTCATGTCTATATACACAGTTAATAATTTAAGTGGCATGCTGAAAGTTCCGTACTGGTGCGGAAATTGAAAGCTGCCCTATGGTTCTTGAAGGGCTACAGATGAAAGGTTAATAATGCGGATGCATTCTGGCGGATCACAAGATGAGATGCATCGAATAGCAATGTCCCCTAACTGCGGTTAAAACGTTTAAAGTCTAACACATCATGTGTGGATTTATTACACCACTGGTCGGCGTGGTATGCAAGATCTGGCGAGTTACCATCGAGCACATCACTCGCCCCACATACTGGATGAGCTCTACATCGGGGCCAACAGACCCATCCACATGAACGGTCACTCTGCGGTTGTAGTGGCTTGGGTTACCATACTTTCATTTCTTTATTGCCCCTGGGTGCTATCTTCCCGGGAGCTTACAAAAACTTGTGGTTGCGGATGTGGTGGCTAGTACCCTAGAGATGACGAGTGCTCAAAACCGAATGGCACTGCAGCAGATGTTGGGAATCTACTGTGAGTTCTCAGTACTATGCGACTCGTCCTCTCAGACCAGGTACCTCACCGGTGGGTGTAGGCGGACCGACCGGACGGGTACTGACCATCCCACAAAGCTGGGTACGGAACGGCCACTCCGGATTCGCTCTAAGCACGCCCCCCCCCCCCCCTGGGTAGGGTAGTGCACGTACATAGGCCCTATGAGAGAGGTTTCTCATCAAAAATCGGCTAGGTCCGACAAAACATGTCGAGCGCATGCGCACACGTGTCAGAGCTTCCCTGACAACACGTCGCGAAATTGGAAGTGAGTGCATGCCTATAGTGTACCGAGTAGGTACTCGTCTATAATTCATCCGTTCCCATTGTTCTTGGTACCAACCAGAATAAAACGAGCTTTTTAAAACTGTAAACCATTTTAAAATCGGCCCAGAAATGTCTGAGTTATCGTCGCAGCTCCCCGCTAAATTATACTTAGAATATTGCTATAACGTTGTAATCGCGTGTATATATTAAGCTAAATACAGAGTGATTTGTACACGTGGTCGATACGTCACTAGTATACCAGCGCGCTGATTGGCTGGTGCTCGGCCGATGATTGGTTGAGACGCCCACTGATGTCACAGCGAGTATAAAAGGGGTGAAAAATCGAGGATCAAAAGCATTGGCAGCGTGAAAGCCGGCCCTAGCGCAGGACGAATGGACCACCAGGATATGACGGATGTAACTACTGACCTGCTGTGATCTTCACTTCGGTGTCTTACGGATCCCAGCACATTCGTGGTGGTAGGACGTCCTCAGCTTCCACAGAATTTTGGATACTCTCGGATGGCCATTCGGGAGTAATAAACTAATTTAAAGTTAGACCTTCCACATCCAGACTTTCCTAACACAACTTCTGCGGGAGTGGCCGTGCGGGCCCGGGATGTAATCCTACATGATGCAGAACTACAGTGATTCTTGGTAGATGACGCACCGGATCTGCCAACCATGCTGGACACTAAATTCTGCACTGCATGTCGTGTGTGTTTTAATTAACTTTTTGACCACAGTCTGGTGGACCTTGCTAGGTGAGCCGCAAGAGCTATGCGATGCATCCTGCACCATGTGTCCAGTTATGTAACTGCTTAACATTATATACGGCCCTCTCTGTTAATGGGCAACCTTCAACTTTACCACTTCCGTCGCCGGACGGAAAACTTTCTCACTTCCACATAAATTGTGATTTAGTTACAGAGACTATCTAATAGATGTTACTTCACTGCACTGTTTCACTGTCCTGGGTGTGTACCATATCTACCCTGCCTGGAGGAGTCAGCTTGCGGAGCCAACCTGCGGAAACCAGCTGTGGGAATCGCCTGCGGAAATCTCTCCAGCTCCAGAGAACGCGTCGACTCGTGCTATGAATATGTTAGCGCCTCATATTCAGTAACATAGTAGCCTGTTCCGTACCGATGACTATTAGGTACTCAAGTAACTATACTATTTTACATCTAATTATTATTTACGTATTTGGTACTGATGACTTAAACGTACCTTCCCAGTCTTAGGAACGCAATTTATAATTTCTTTATTACTGTGAATATTATTCTTGTTTACTGTGGTGCTCTCAACTAGCCACACCGTCTAAGTTTATCAGTCTATGATACTTAGTTACTTAATTTACTTACAATCTATGTATTGCATTGGTTAGTTGTATATGGCAGATAGCCATCCAGTTAATATGTTTTGTTTAATTGTAGAACACTTTGGACCGCAGTACGCTAGGAAATACTAAACAGCAACATTTATATGCGCATCACTTATTCCCACCATCATCAATTTTACACTGAGGTCGCTGACTGTGCTCTAATTGTTTGAGCCTGGCGTGTTAACGACTAAACCTTACTATTTAGCTCGGTAGGATAGGGTTAAAGTGGTTAGGGACAATCTCTTCGTTAGGAGACATATAGTGTACACCTATTTTCCGGTTGTTGCAGTAATGTAGCCCCGCACTCCGGCAAGGTTGTGTAAAATTGGCCAAATACATATAGGGCCTCGTATATATCAAGTTATTGTCTCTTTCCACGATCCACCAGCCATATGGCTTTATAATTGTTTGGATGTCCCATCAGCATGTTGATCTGATCCGACTGTGGAAAACTATTGGAGGTTTCCGAGCGGTGATGGTTAAAGTGCTGATTTACATACATCTCCCCCATATCCTCGGATACTTGTTAGCTAGATAACCCCGCCAATGAAGGAAAGCACTGCAAAAACATATAGTTATAAATGTGAGTTTGATAGTTTATTTACCGGCCTGCAGTGCATATCTGGGCGCATTGGAACGTAATCCTAATGGCAGGTCAAAAGATAGATCTGTAGGAATCAGTGACGGATGAGATGCGCATCTCCATCCAACTCATTGGAGTGTCTGGGAAGGATCTTGGAATCCACCACGCCCTCATAGGAAGGACGCTCGCAATGGATATTCGCCTCTCCATCCCTGCCTTAATGATATGTAAGTGATCAAACTTGCTTAAGTGGAATGTCGCCATTGTCCTGGTGATGTTTTATGTGGTTGCGGAACAAGGAAGCTAGATTTTCATCAAATTCGGATGCGTTGCGATGTAACGTGTACGCATGCTGTCTGTGGAGGTAGATGCTCTTTCAAGGCGGCCTATGGGAAGCTAGGCATCTGCGCCCATTGGACAGCTGTATCTAATGATAGGTAGAAATCCCTGTCACTTGTGGCCAAAGCTAGTTTTCGTTTCTAACAACTAACTGGTAGGTTAGACTGTAGCATAAATAAAGCGGCATCTACCAATACAGCATCTTGGAACTACATAAGGCGGTGACATGAGAATTCTTCGGAAATCGCTCCTTCCACTTTCACATAAACCAGTACGCATCACGTTTATTATGGCTTCACTAGGATTTTCAGCACTTAGCATTTTCTGTTGAACAAAAAGAGTGGCCTTTTTTGCCAACTCCTTTCCTCCGCTTTGGCGTCGAAGGCATTTTCCTGTGACAGAGGCCTGCGTGAGGCATTTGCCTCTCACAACAGTGAGAATTCCTGTGATGGAGGCCCGCGCGAGGCACCTTCCTCTCGCACCATCATGAAACATTCGGTGACAGAGGCCTGTATGAGGTACTTTCCTCTGGCAGCAACATTGTTCTCTCTGTGTATGTTAGGGGTATAATACCTTATATTAAGTTACTCAGTGATCTCTTATGCTGATGCTTCTCTTGCCGGGATACCTCTGTAGATTCAAGGATCTGTGTTGTACCTCCGGCGACACCATGTAGAAAGGACACCAGCTAGCTCTATATTGTATATTATTGTGCTCATTCTACTGTCAAACGATTCACCTTGTTTGTATAGTACTTATTTATATTTCTAGTATATTATTCTAATTGTTCCATTCTCTAAATTAGTATCGATAAACACACCGGTGGCACAAATAGTTGGGACGACACTGTGTGGTTCAATCTCGGCGGCAATGGTCGCACGGCCCCACTGGAACATCAGTGTTCCACCAGCTCTAGAAGTCGGTCTTTGTACACGGCGGAGAGATGCCATATGGGATCCGCATCCCCGGGATCTGCAGCTAACCAGCTCTCCTGGTCATCGTGCACTTGCGGTGCAATGGGCGGATATCTATCTGCGGACTAACACGTACCCCCGCGAGCTACATCACCACCAGTCGGTCCCTGACTGCTCCTGAATCTAATTTTCCAGCGCCTTTTATACTGAATGTGATGTCACAGCTGGAACGCCACAGCCAATCAGCTAGTGAGCTTCAGAGGCAGCGAAGCGGGTCACGTGACATGCTATCGTACCCATGCACTGAGAGGATGCATGCGCTAAGCCTAAATGGTTCAATAATTTGAAAGGAATTTACTGGCTCAATTAGCTATAACTCAGCCATTTGTGGACCGATTTTAAAATAGTAAAGAGATTTGGCATCCTCCCTTCATTCCTGTCATGATCGAAACTAAGAACGACGAGGAAGATGTAAATTAACTTAATTACGTGTACCAAATCGGTACAAAATAAGATGCTACTTCTCTCCAACGCTAATGCGCATTGGCAAGCAATCTCTGATGCCCGCGCATGCACGCTAGGCGATCTCGCAGATTTAGTCATTTTACGAACCTCTCGTATATGGCTCTATACACACGTACGGTCCTACCCAGGGGGCGTGCTCGGAATGTACCCAGTCCGGCCGTTCCGCACCCAGACGTGCTGGATGGTTTGTACTAGACCGGTCGATTCGCGCTACACCAGCCACACCCTACCCAACCAACATGACCAGCCCCCACCACCATTACACCCCCCCCATCCCCACCACCCGCCGACCCCCACACACACCGATGTACGAACTAGATATGAGTTCTCA
This sequence comes from Chaetoderma sp. LZ-2023a, assembly GCA_034401795.1. Taxonomy (NCBI): domain Eukaryota; kingdom Metazoa; phylum Mollusca; class Caudofoveata; order Chaetodermatida; family Chaetodermatidae; genus Chaetoderma; species Chaetoderma sp. LZ-2023a. Next base: position 78,851 of record JAVVLW010001986.1, read on the forward strand.
GAATCAAATTTTTTCAACTTTTCACCAAGGAAGGTCAGGATAAATTCGGTACCACACCGGGTTAGCAGGTATCCACCAGCCTAGCCTATACCGTATAGCCTCCCGCCGTTGACACTTTGTCTACCTCTCACCAAGCTATCAACACACTACATGTTTGTCAAGTCTTTACATCTATGAGTGAAACAGAATGGTGGAGTGCGAATTGGGACATATAATATAATAGTAGAAAGATTAATTGAAAATAACAGGGACTGCTACCTAGTCCAAAAATTTACATCATATGTTTACCATCCGCTTTATTTTTTTAACCAGATAGGAGTCCCAATCTAAAGATAGAGGCATGGCCCGTCGAGAATACTTTTCTCGATCTTGCATCGAAGGAGATCTCGCGAGATACGAATGATAGGAGTCCCTGTGTTAAAAACGCCGTGTACGGTACATGGTCTTCTAACAGCGTGGCAGCATGAAGGGAGATAAGTCCTTAGTAATTAATTGATAATTCCCATGAAATATATAATTATCTCCCTTACTAATATTACTATTCATTCAAGTGTAACATTTCGTTGTTAGTACTCAATATTATTGTTGATACCGCCTGTCTGTCTGTTTGTCCGTCCATTCGTGTGGCCATTCGTAGGTCTGTCATATCGTCTGTTTAGCCGCAGCATATTCTTTGCAAGAAGGTACAAAATTTGGCACACACAATTATTCGGGCTGGCGAGAGAGAAAGTTGAATTTTCAAGTTAAAACGTAAAATAACTAGGTCACATGGTTACTAGGGCCATTCCGAAATACACAGTTTTATGGAAATAACTCAAGAAGTCAAGAAAGAAGAATCAACAATTTCGGCACATCCATTTATATTGTGGCTGGATAGAGTGTTTGAGTTTCGTTTCAGGTCAATAGGTCTAGGCAATGGGGTCACTGGGTTCACACCAAAATGTACATTTTGACCATGGCTCAGGAATGCCGCAAGTAGAATCGCCAAATCTGCCACATGTTTGCATTCATACTGAGGCTGATAGAAATTGTTTGCGTTAGGTCCATAGATCAAATATCTAGCTCATATAGGATCACTAAGGTTCATGTCGAAATACACATTTTGGTCATAGTTCAGGAATACAAGAAGGAAGAATGTGGCACATCCATTCATATTGTAGATGGCTAGAGAGTATGTACGTTTCAGGTCAAAGGGTTAAGTAGACCTATCTAGGTCACGGGACCACAAAGGTTCATACCAAAATACACATTTTGGCCATGACCAGGAAATGTAAGACTGTAGACGGTGTAGCACGGATCGACTGGATGGGTACGAACCATCCCAGCCAGGCTGGGTACGTGACGACCACTCCGGGTGCGTTCCAAGCATGCCCCCACCCCCACCCCCTGAGTAGGATAGTACGCGTGTATGAAGCCCTATGAGAAAGGTTTCGTTAAAACGGCTAAGTCTATAAGAACGTGTAGCGCGCACGTGCGCACGTCAGAGCTTCCCTGGCAACACGCGTCAGGATTGGGAGAGAGTGTATGCTTATAGTGTACCGAGTTGGTACTTGTGGTTTTCTCAAATCACACTATTCTCGTCGTTCTTGATACCGATCAGAACCGGAATGAAACGAGGATTGCAGAACCTTTTACCTTTTTAAAATCGGGTCAGAAATGGCCGAGTTATCATTAAAAGTCTCGTTTAAAGTATCTTCAAAATATTGCTTTGACGTCGTAATCGCGTGTATGCATTAAATGAATGGGGAATGCGCTGTTCCCATGATAGCCACGTCACCACTTCTAGCTGCATGCTGATTGGCTACTGCTTGCCCTCTGATTGGCTGGAGCGCCCTGCCTCTGACGTCATGAGTAGTATAAAAGGGGCGAGAAAACGAGAATCAAGAGCATTATCGGCATGGAAGCCGACCAATCAACAAGGACCAGCGCTGTGCAAGACGTGGGAGAACTGCTGACTGACTGTGGTACCTACACCACAGTAGTGCCATTCGGAATTGCGATTTCCTGTGCCGATGAAGAGTCTTGAATATCTGCGATACAAATTTTGGATGCTCCCAGACGGCCATCTTAAATTAATATAAGAACTCCCGTTTCCGAACTTTCACAGAGTAGTTTCCTGAGGATGGGCCTTGCGGGCCTGATGTAATTCTACAGGATGTAGAGCTGGTGGTAATTCTTGGTGGATAACTCGCTGGATCTTCCGGACCACGCTGAAAAGTGGTATCAAACTTCCATGCTGCATGTCGTGTGTGTTAATTAACTTTTAGACCATAGTCAGGTGGGACTCTGCTCGGTGTGTCGCAAGAGCTATGCAACGTATCCCACACCGTGTACCCAGTTATTGTACATTCACGATTAATTATAACTGTAGCCCTCCTTGTTAACGGCAAATTTCAGACTACCGTCGCCGAATGGAAACTTTACAACAAACCGTTTAAATCCATGTATCAGTTATTCTGACTGTCTAGTGAACATCTTTCTCTAGCTGTTCTTCTTCACCGTCTTGAGAGTGAGCTGCCTCATCAGTCTGCTTGTGGAAATCTTCCCTGCATTCAGGATCATGCCATCTCACGCTACTCAAGTGTAGCCTATAAATTTCCATGATTTACGAACTCTTACTATACCGATGACCAATAGGTACTCAAGTAACTATACTATTGTGCATTTTATCATTTCTGTAAATGGTACTGATGACTAATAGGTACCTACCCAGTCCTTCCGACCGCATTTTTATACTTTCTGTTTCATACTGTATATATTATCTTTATTTCCGTGTGCTCTCAACTAACAGCACCGTAAGGTCCTATGACCTGAGATATCATTAGCACTGTATTAGTTAGTTATGTATATGGCAAGTAGCCATCCTAGTTATTATGTTTTGTTGCTATATAAAAAACTCTAGAACGCAGCACTCTAGGTAATACTATACAGCAGCATTATATCCACGTCACTATATTCCCCCAGCATCAATTTTACACTGACGTCACTGATCATGCTTACCATGCTCGAGCCTGACGTGTGACCGACTAAACCTGACTATTTTAGCTCGATAGGACAGGTTTAAAGTAGTTAGGGGCAATCTCTCTGTAAGAGACACGTTGTGTACGCCTCTTTTCCGGCTGTAGTGGATATGTAACACCACACTCTGGCTAGGTTGTGTAAAATTGGCCAATAAACTTAGGGCCTCTTATTAACATTGAGTGATTGTCTCTTTCTGCGCTCCTCCAGTCGCAAGGCTTAATAATTGTCTGGACTCCCAATAAACACGTTGGCAGGATCCGAGTCTGGGAAACTATTGGGGTTTCCGAGTGGTAATAACCAAAGTGTCGATTTACACACACTTCCCCCAGTATCTTTGGATACCAGTTAGTTTAGATTCCCCGGCCAATGTAGGAAGCACTGCGAAAAGAAATTGTATTATATATTAGACCAGCCTGCAGTGCATCTCTGGGCATTCTGGAACTTAACCCTAATGACAGGTAACATGTGAGTTCTGTAACACATGGGTGATGGACGAGACGCAGTTCTCCATCCAACTAGTTATAGTGACTGGGTGAGGTCTTAGAACCGACCACGCCCACATGGGAAGGTCACTAGCGATGGATATCTGTCTCTTACTCTCCACCATAAATGATATTGTGCTTTCTAAATTGCTTGTGTGAACTGTAAATTATCCTAGTAATGTTATATTGGTTGTGGTGGAATGGTGACCAAATCATCATATGGATCGGAAGCTAGTACTCCGTAACGTGTACGCACACTGTCTTTCTGAGGAAGATGCTATGTAGGGCGACCCTCGGGAAGCTGGGCATCTTCGCCAGTTAGCTATATGTGTCTAAAGATAGGTAGGAGTCCCTGCCACTTGCAGCCAAAGCTTGGAATCGTATCTAACAACTAAATGGTAGGTTAGAATGTAGCAGAAGGCCCGCATAAATAAGGCGGCAACTACCAATATAGTATCTTTGGACCTACATAAGACGGTGACTGATGAATTCTTTTAGAATTCTAGAAATAGGCGTGGCATACCTAGAAATGGATCTCTCTATTGAAATTGTCATGAGCAAACTGAGCATTACATGGCTAATACCACTTGGTAATGCGTGGCCCACACAATATGGACCACTTGTATTAAGAGACCACCCATATTTATAGGTCACATATTTTAACAAGGCCAATCATAGATTGTTGGCCCTGAGTACACTGTACTCGTCCTCTGACGGAGGGAGGATAATTAATACCACTTGCTAATGGACATTTTCATGTTGTCTATCGATCATATTACGTCATATGATGTCATAATCAACGACGTGACGTATAGGATGACGTCATAGTCATGATGTCATGACTGACTCAATTTAGTCCGTCTTAAATGCTTAATAGTCCAACACATTGTACGAATTGTATTCTTTGCTTTTTATAAAACATGCTGGTGATAGGGTAAAAATTACAGACTTGTTACAGACAGTCTTGAGGCGTACTATGTGTGTGGTAAATTTCATAAAAAAAACATGCATAATAATATTGTAGAGTGCGAAAAAGTAGACAGAGTTCGCTAACAATAATAGATCCATCTAAAAATAAAGGCTTGGCTTCTTCGAAACTACACCTCTAATGTAATGACCGGTCATCTTCTTACATTATCACAACGACTAGACTGTTAGACAGACTCAGCTTCGGATACCAGACAGACCGGGACCCAGTCTATCTCCGTAGCAGACTGTAAATGCAACACTGGATCATGAAATCGCTACGTCAATGGCTAGTCAATAGGCCCCTACATACGAGATACATTTCTCGATCTCGTATCGAAGGAGAACTCACGGGATAAGAATGAATAATGGATGTGTGATTATCAGGAGTATCCTTTTGTCTGTAATCCATCCGTGGGAATAAATCCATGCAGGGCCAGTGCAATTATGTAGCAGTATTGATAGACTACCAATGTTCCAAATTTCCAGTCAAAACTGCTGTCAATAATATTGTAGCAGATTGTTGAATACAGAAATCAACCGAAAGTGTAGGCCTATGTATGTGCTAAGTTAAGAAGATCTGCAGGAAATTCTGCCACAGAATTTCAACCATATAGTTAGATAGGTATATCAATACGCTAGTGAATTAATGGATTGAGGTTAAAAAAATATGTACCACACTGTTTGCAATAGGTTCGACCCCAGAAGTTCACCCATATGGTTAGATACATATATGAATACGCTAATAAAGTATCAAAGGTTTAAAAAAATGTTTACTATACAGTAATTTCGTCATATGCAATTTAGTAGTGGCACACCATTGTCAAATTCCAATAATGTACTATATTCGGTACCGGAATATCTCTACATGCCTTGTAGCCAGTTTTCGATCATAAGGCTATGTTCTCGTGCTGTGCGAAATATTGTAATAATTCTACCACCAAATATTTATTATAGTAATGTGAAAATATTTCTATATATCCCATATTATTAGTCGTGTGTACTGGTTGAACTTGACTTATCAGGCTAATACCCTAACATTTGCACATATGGTCAACAAGATCGTCATCATTACAACGGTTGAGGCCAATTTTGGCCGTTTTGTCTAGCAAAAATATTTGATTTAATATTTTGTCACTGTTTCCAGTAAAGATATCGTTTAATATGTGACATAGATATGATATAGATATGATAGCTAAATGAAACAGATCACGATGTTTCCCACTGGGTCTTCAGTCAGAATGTTTTCTGCTATATCATTTTCATTGGAGAAAACTACGTTCACGGTATTGGTTCTATCCTAACTTAGTTTCTTGAAACGGTTATCTGTCGGTACAGATTGGGGGACCTGTATTGCATCAAAAATATACTTGCTTTGTGCATTTCACTAGCATTGCAGTGTATATTTCACCAATATATTTCCGGGTAATAAGCTCTTCACGTTAATTTAAGAACGTATCAAGATTTAGGTTTAAAATATTCTTTACAGTTTCTCCTTAATATGTCTGAATGGGTGTCAGGGTCTGTACTGCGTCTTGCGCTGATTTTCTACTGACTGGGTTGCCAGCTCTGTTGATTTCCTTATCTTGACAAGTTGTTGATACCTAATGACCCAAATTTGATCTGTTATACTCTGTTGATGCAGTAGTGCAGTTTTCATGGAAAAATTGTTGGACTGACCAAAAATACAAGCTGCTTTTCCTAGCCCATGGCTAATACTGCCCATATCTTTTTGCAAGAAATATTCCTTCTTTTGTTTTTATTGTATGCCTTTATATAACTTCTTTTTTCATGAAACAATTGAGTTTATTCTCAGAATTATAATAACCTCGGGCACGCTATTTACCATTGATGCCTTGCATCAATATGTGTACTTGTTAGTATTTGTTTTATTGATGCACTGGCAATGCGTGGCTTCAATTTCCACATGCTAACCAGCCTACAGTCATGCACCCATTAGTTTAATTTGTTGATCACCATATCCGCGGTCGAAGATCGAACCGTCATACTGCAACTCTGCATGGCATCAGCAACCATATATCTTTCCACTGGACCACCGCGCCAAGACAAAAAGTATAGGTTTAGCCGACCAGCTTTCACATGTCTGATACACTGACACTCTGACGATTCATATGGGACTGTGGACGCATCTGCCACGATTCAATCCTAGGCTTTTAAAGCCTAGTGTACTCTTACTCCACCACGTATATGTATTTATTTTATTGACGCACTGGCAACGCGCAGCTTCAATTTCCACATGCTAACCAGCTGACAGTCATTAGTTTAATTTGTTGATCACCATCTCCCTGGTCGAGGATCGAACCATCATACTCCCACAGCATCTTTCCACTGGACCACCACGCCAAGATGGTGCTGACCATACTACGGCCAATAGGGCACCGAAAACCGTGGTGGTTTATTAACACAATGAACCTTTCCAGTTTAGCTATGCCCCGCCCACCTCTAGCTAAACTCCACCCATACCACTCTCGAGTTGGGATCGATGGATTTCTGAACTAGAAAAAGTATGCAGGTAAGCCGTGGAATATTTAGACACTAATGACCGGGTCCTGTTGCTGCCTATGGCAGCAACAGCGCCCAGTCCAATTTCTTTCAAAATATTCAACAGCATTTTTATTAAATAACAAAAACATACAATTCGTGTCAGATTATTAAGCATTTAAGATGGACTAAATCGAGTCGGTCATGACGTTATCCTACGCGTCACTTAATTAATTACGACGTCATATGACGTAATATGATGGATAGGCAACCTGAAAAGGCCCATTAGCAAGTGGTATTAATTACCCTCGCTTCAGCAGAGGATGAGTGTATTGTATTTGGGTCTACGTGCGTTCGGGATGGCAAGTGTCTACAATCTATGATTGGCCTTGTTAAAATATGTGACCTATAAATATGGGTGGTCTCTTAATACAAGTGGTCCATATTATGTGGACCACGCATTAACAAGTGGTATTAGCCCTGTAATGTTCAATTTGCTCATGCCCATTTCAAAAGAGGGATCCGTTTCTAGGTATGCCACGCCTATTTCTAGCTAAGCTCCACCCCTTTTTTGCGTGTTGGAATCGATATATATATATATATATATATATATATATATATATATATATATATATATATATATATATATATATACGCTGAATAATGAATTCCCAGACTTCCAATTTCAAGGTAACTATACAGGTATAAACTGATGACTATTTTGAAACTAATTTGACTGGGTGCTTTTAAAGATTTGCTGCCTCTGGCCGCAACAATGCCAGGTCAAATTAGTTTCAAACATTCAACACGATGTTGATTAAACAATAAAGACATACAATTCGTACACTATTCAATGTTCATGACTGAGCTCGATACGCCATTCATGTACACATTTTGGATTGTGACGTCAGCCTGTATATGACATAATTGATTATGACGTCATATCCTTCAGTTACAGCTAGAATCCAGCCATTATCATAGAAAATTACTGTTGAATAAATAGCAAAGACATACAATTCGAACAGCGTCTAGTCAAATTAGTTTCAAGATAGTCAACAGCATGTTGATTAAATAGTAAAGACGTGTAAATCGCATACTTGACTGGCTATTCAATGTTCCTGGTGGAGCTAGATACGTCATTCATTACACATTTTGATTGTGACGTCCAGCTACATCTGACCTAAATAATTATGACGTCATATACTGCAGAAACAGATCAGAAAAATCCATTATCATAGAAAATGTCCTATGTCTAATTGCCGTCCAAGAGACCATTGTGGTTTTTCTTTTGCAATTTACTACTGGAATTATAGGATCGGTTATCCAACCAGTCATTCCAGTGGTAAACTGTCAAAACAAGTTCTCCGGCGAGTAGCCAATGCAAATGGACATTTCTCACGATCACCGCAAGAAGCTATTTGTGGTCAGTTTGATAGAGTGCTAAAGTGGACATATAAGAGACGCTGCGAGTGGGCGTGTGCTTGAGTACTTTCATCTGCAGAAGGAATGATAAACATGTTTTGTACGCAGTCCTCCAGCAAAAGAAGCTTATTTAGAGTAGTTATTTTGAGTTCCGTTGGCTGTTTATTAAAATAATTAAGCGGTCATCGCCACGCAAACTCTATTACAGTCGGACCAGAACAAATAAGAGAACTCGCCATGAATCACGCGCATGAAGATAATAATTATGAGATATTCAGCAATCTAAAAATCGAGCCGTGTCTTCGCGCAGAGAATTATTAGATCTCGTATCGATGGAGATCTCACGAGACACAGGCCCACAATCCCCTGTGCAAAATGGTTGCGCCTATGGGCAATTCTAGACAGCAATAAATAGAAGCGTGCCCGTGGAGCGGACACGCAATGACCGGTCATCTTCTTACGTTATCACAATGACTAGACTGTTACAGAGACTCAACTTCGGATACCAGACAGACCATGACCCAGTCTATCTCTGTAGCGGACTGTAAAAGCAACATGGTGGATCATGAAATCACTACGTCAATGGCTACTCAATGGGCCCCTACATACGAGATACATTTCTTGATCTCGTATCGAAAGAGAACTCGCGGGATACGAATGAATAATGGATGTGTGATTATCAGTAGTATCCTTTTGTCTTTAATCCATCCATGGGAATAAATCCATGTAGGGGCAATGCAGTTATGTAGCAGTATTGATAGACTACCAATGTTCCAAATTTCCAGTCAAAACGGCTGTCAATAATATTGTAGCAGATTGTTGAATACAGAAATCAACCGAAAGTGTAGGCCTATGCATGTGCTAAGTTAAGAACGTCTACAACAAATTCGGCCACAGAATTTCAACCATATAGTTAGATAGGTATATCAATTCGCTAGTGAAGTAATGGATTGAGGTTAACAAAATCTTGACCATGAAGTAATTTCGTAGTGCACAATTTCATACCGAAAATGTGCTAAATCTCCGGTGATTCACAGTTTTCAGTGCCCTATTGTCTGTAGTATGTTTAGCCCCATAATTTCAACTACATAGACTTGAGCCTTAATATACTAGGTATATTCCGAATCTAACAAATTCTAGATGAAATAATTTTATTAGGCAAAAATTGGCTTAAATGTTGGGTTTTTCGTGCTTTTCGGTGCCCTACTGTCTGTATATAATATGGTCGGCTCCCGAACTTCGCTCACATAGACGTAGAGGGATTTGATTACGATAGTTATATTGGGAATTGAAAAAAATTCGACCGTGAAGTAATTTCGTAGTATGCGATTTCATCGCATAAATTCGTTCCAATTTTGGCAGATCTGCGGGTTTTCAATGCCCTACTATTACCTGTCTGCAATAGGTTTGGCCACATAATTTCACCGATATGGTTAGATAGCGATATGAACACGCTAATGAATCTTCAGTTTTCTACCACGTGGTAATTTCGTAATATTCAATTTAGTAGCCATAGACACTTGTCAAATCCCAACAATTTACTATATTCGGTATCATTCTGTTCTCGATTTGTAATCATTTTTTTATATATGGATGTATATAACTCAATATGAGCTAGTGCTTTTGCACAATTCTACCATCAAGTAATCTCATCGTAGGTAGTTTGTGCGATTTAAAACTATCTACCATGAAATAATTTCGGCTCAAATTTAGGCCGATTCACGGTTTTCGTTGCACTCAGTCAAATTAGTTTCAAAATGGTCATCAGCTTACCTGTATAGTTACCTTGAAATTGGAAGGCTGGGAATTCATTATTCAGTGTATATATATATATATATATACATCGATTCAAACACGCAAAAAAGGGGTGGAGCTTAGCTAGAAATAGGCGTGGCATACCTAGAAATGGATCCCTCTATTGAAATGGGCATGAGCAAATTGAGCATTACAGGGCTATTACCACTTGTTAATGTGGGATCCACACAATATGGACCACTTGCATTAAGAGAGCACCCGTATTTATATGTCACATATTTTAATAAGTCCAGTTCTAGATTGTAGACCCTTGCCACCCCGAACGCACGTAGACCCGAATACAATACACTCATCCTCTGACGGAGAGAGGGTAATTAATACCACTTGCTAATGGGCCTTTTCAGGTTGTCTATCCATCATATTATGTCATATCACGTCGTAATTAATTAAGTGACGCGTAGGATAACGTCATGACTGACTCGATTCAGTCCATCTTAAATGCTTAATAATCTGACACATTCTACGAATTGTATGTTTTTCTTATTTAATAAAAATTCTGTTGAATATTTTGAAAGTAATTTGACTGGTCGCTGTTGCTGCCATAGGCAGCAACAGGACCCAGTGAATTTAGTGTCAAAGTATTCCATGGCTTACCTGTTTAATTTTCTTGAAATTTATCGTCTAGAAGTTCAGAAATCCATCGATCCCAACTCGAGAGTGGTATGGGTGGAGTTTAGCTAGAGATGGGGGGAGGGGCATAGCTAAACTGGAAAGGTCCATTGTGTTAATAAACCACCACAGTTTTCGGTGCGCTATTGTCTGTAGTATGTTCAGCCCCATAATTTACCCCACATAGACTTGAGCTTTAATATACTAGTTATATTCCGAATCTAACAAATTCTAGATGAAGTAATTTTAATACGCAAAATTTAGCTTAAATGGTGGTGTATTCGTAGTTTTCAGTGCCCTACTTTCCGTAATATGGTCGGTTCCAGACACTTCACTCACATAGACGTATAGGAATTTGAATATGCTAGTTACATTGGGAATTTAAAAGAATTCGAACGTGAAGTATTTTCGTAGTATGCGATTTCATCGCATAAATCTGTTCCAATGTTGGCAGATCTGTGGTTTTCAATACCCTACCGTCTGCAATATGTGTGGCTACATAATTTCACCATATGGTTGATATAGAGATATGAATACACTAAAGAATCTTGAGATTTCTACCACGTAGTAATTTCGTAATATTCAAATTAGTAGCCATGGACAGTTGTCAAATGCCAACAATTTACTATATTCAGTTTCTCGGTTTGTAATCATTTTTTTACATATAGCTGTATATAACTGAATGTGTACTACTGCTTTTGCTCGATTCTACCATCAAGTAATTTGGTAATATGTGGTTACATATTCGCCATATGGCCCCATTGTAATATGGTTGGTTCACATTCACCATATTCAGATAGGTGTCGATATATCCTGACATATCGCTCATAATGGGTTCGCCCAGAATATCACCCATATGTTTAGATCAGGCTTGGGTACAAGTGCAGGGTATTGCATTTAAATGCAAATGCAAATGTTTGCAAATGATTCAAATGCAAATGCAAGTGCAGCCTAGCTCGATTGCATTTAAATGCAAATGCAAATGTTTGGAGCTTATTCAAATGCAAGTGCAAATGCAAATGCATTTACAAATGCATTTGAATATGTGGACACACCTCTGGTACTGAAATTCTGGAACACTGTAGTATGTGTCTGTCACTTATGCATCTGCTGGGAGTGAGTATCTTTGGGAAAACATTTTGCAACATAATCATGTAGTGGGTTCTAATGTATGAGAAATGATTTGACTGTCGTTTATTTCATAATCAGTGTAGGAAATTAAAGCAATCCATTTCTTGTAGATTTACAGATTATTAAAGCATGGTGAACAACTTTACATGTACTATAGAATATGACTAATAGAATACCATATTATTATTAACCCAGGAATGGCCAAACTGACCAAACACGGCTTCTGTATTGATCTTAAAGAATGTCAATTTTCAGACCAAGCAAATAATATTTTTGAAATTTTACCACTGAAATAACTAGCTCGCTTATCGAACTAATCATTACGGTGTAAAATTTTCAAAAAGCGTCTCCTTGTCTGCAAATAGAACTTTTCTATGAAAGAAATAATACTTATTTCATCTTTAAGGGGTAACCATTAGAGAATTTAATTTTCAGATTTGTTTTGATTATTTTGAAAGTAATTTCACTGATCGCCATTGTGTCCATGGAAACAGCATGTGCCAGTCAAATTACTTTCAAAATAATTATCAAATATAATGATGAATATCTGGAAAGTAATTTGATTGATATCTGCTGCTGTGCCTATGACAGCAACAGGTTCCAGTCAAATTACATTCAAAATACAGGTGTAGTTGTTTCAAAATATTCATCAGCTTGTTCAATAACTGAATTAAGATTCTCGCATTCCTGATTCAAATGTTTAAATGCTAATTCTTATGGCTGAGATAACACATGACTGAGTATGTGTGCATAGTTAGACTGAATGGCACGCGCTTCTAATCACAATCGGTTAACCCATGTGATGCAGAATTATCAGCATCTATTTTTTATTGATCTTGGTAAATATCTATTTGCATTCCAAAAAGATAATCTTTGAAGATTTACCACTGAAATGACTGACTCGATTACCAAGCCAGTCATATCAGTCATAAATTTTCAAAAATTGTCTTCTCTTGTAATGCAAATGGACATTCAAAAGGCCAACCTTGACAAATAAAGGATTAAGAGATTTCTGAATGAATTGAGTTAACAACACAATACCCTATTCATAGATTGAGCATCCAGAGATATATTACCGAGCTCACGCTAATTGGTGTGAAAGGATCTTGACAAAAAGATATATCGCAAGTACTTATAAAACAGATTGTACAGTCAAAAGTGCTCTAGTGACCACCTGTATCTTGGGGCCACATGATTGCGGTTCTTTAAAACAGATGACTGTATGAATATTATTAATTTTCCCGAAAATAAACATATTGATTAACGCAGCAACAACGTTTAGTCCAATTGTTTTACTAACCCTATTATGCCCAAACCGGAAAGATCAGCTTTTGTGTTGGTTTGCCAAGATCTCAACTGGCCCAAGCTAGACCAATTTCAAAATGTACATGATTTTGCACACATATATATGTATATTTATGGCTGAGAGCTGCATGTTAAGAAATTCAGAGTAAAATGTGTTAATAAATCACAGAGAATTAAATTTCTAATTTCTAGCAACAGAAAAGCCATTTTTATGATTTAACATATAATTTGGTTGAATATTTTGAAATTAATTTGACTGGGTGCTGTGGCTGCTATTTACAGCAGCAGCAGCTAGGCGCCATCCTATTTTGAAAGAATACAAAATGAAAAAAGTAGTGCCTTTGAAAAAACCGCAAATGCATTTGAAAGTCCAAATGCAAATGCAACCCTTTTTTATGCAAATGAAAATACACGAGATTCAAATGCAAGTGCAAATGCAAATGCGTCAGAAATTTCATAATTGCATTTAAATGCAAATGCAAGTGTAAATGCATTCAAATGCAAATGCATTCAAATGCAAATGCATTTGCGCTTGTACCCAAGCCTGGTTTAGATAGGTATAGGCATAAGCTTACGACGTAGTGAGATTTAAAAATTTCGTAACGTAAATAAGCTCAAAATTAGGATAATTCATGGTTTTCATTGCAATACGTTCACCCCCCCCCCACCCCGCCCCATTTCACCCACAAATACTTATAGGAAATGTGCTAGTTGTATTCCGAATTTAAAACAATTCTACACGAACATAATTTCATAGTGCACAATTCCCTACCGAAAATTGGCGCAAATTATTCTGTCAGATCAACGATTTTCTTTCTTGGCTCGGTTGTACAGTGCAAAGATGTCTGGTTGCTGTTACAGAATGACGGTTCGATCCTCGACCGGGGAGATGGTGATCAACAAATGAAAGTAATGTGTGCATGACTGTCAGCTGGTTAACATGTGGAAATTGAAGCCGTGCGTTGCCAGTGCGTCAATAAAATAAACACATACTGCCAGAGCCGTGATGGAGTCAGAGTACAATAGGCTTTAAAAGCCTGGATTGAATCGTGGCAGATGCATCCACAGATAGTCCCATATGAATCGTAAGAGTGTCAGTATATCAGAGATGTGAAAGCTGGTCAGCTAAACCTATACTTTTTGTCTTGGCGCGGTGGTCCAGTGGAAAGATATCTGGTTGCTGATGCCATGCAGAGTTGCAGTATGACGGTTCGATCCTCGACAGGGAGATGGTGATCAACAAATTAAACTAATGGATGCATGACTGTTAGCTGGTTAGCATGTGGAAATTGAAGCCACGTGTTGCCAGTGCGTAAATAAAATAAATACTAATAAAGTATCAAAGTTTTAAAAAATGTTTACTATACAGTAATTTCGTCATATGCAATTTAGTAGTGGCACACCATTGTCAAATTCCAATAATGTACTATATTCGGTACCAGAATATCTCTACATGCCTCGTAGCCGGTTTTTGAACATAAGACCATGTAGAACTTACTATGTTCTCGTGTTGTGCGAAATATTGTAATAATTCTACCACCAAATATTTATTATAGTAATGTGGAAATATTTCTATATATCCCATATTATTAGCCGCGTGTACTGGTAGAACCTGACTTATCAGGCTAGTGCCCTAACATTTGTACATATGGTCACCAAGATCGTCATCATTACAATGGTTGAGGCCGATTTTGGCCTTTTTGTCGAGCAAAAATATTTGATTTAATAGTTTGTCACTGTTTCCAGTAAAGATATCGTTTAATAGGTGACATAGATACGATAGCTAAATGAAACAGATCACGATGTCATGGCTGTTTCCCACTGGGTCTTCAGTCAGAATGTTTTCTACTATCATAGACCTGTATTAAGTATTGCAACGACAACGACTGCGCATGTA